>JAQZBX010001995.1:9649-56731 GCA_029593785.1 Cabassous unicinctus | reverse complement strand
TTCTGTCAGGTTAAATTTGTCTGTGAAGATTTTGTCCTCCCCTTCATTTTTGAAGGACAGCTTTGCTGGATACAGAATTCTTGGCTGGCACTTTTTCTCTGTCAATACCTTAAATACATCATACCACTTTCTCCTCTCCTCCATGGTTTCTTATGAGAAGTCAGGACTTGATCTCACCTATTTTCCCTTTTAAGTGAAGGTTTTTTTTCTCTTGCTGCTTTCAAATCTTCTCTTTATCACTGATATTTTTCATTCTGAATAGCAGGTGTCTCAGGGTAGTTCTGTTCGTGTTTATTCTGTTTGGGGTGTGCTGTCCTTCTTGGATAATGATAATTGTGTCTTTCATAAGGGTAGGAAATTTTCAGTTCTTATTTCCCCAAATATTCTTTCTGCTCCTTTTCCATTTTATTCTCTTTCAGGGATGCCGTTAATGTGTATGTTTTTGTGTTTTGCATTGTCATTCAATTCCCTGAGACTTTGTTAATTTTTTTCCAATCCCTTCTCTTTCTGTTCTCCTGTCTTTTCCAGTTCAGATGTTGCATTCAAAATCACTATTTCTTTCTTCCAAGAATTCAAATCTGCTCTTAAGTGCCTTTACTGTATTTTTAATCTCATCCATCATGTCTCCAATTCCCATAAGTTCTGTTACTTTTCTTTGCAGACATTCAAATTATTCTTTATCCTCACCTAGTTTCTTAATATCTTTTATCTGTTTAACCATATTTTCTTTCAGTTCATTAAAATAATTTAGGATATTTTCATGATTATCATTTATTGATTGTCTTGAATCCTATATCTCTTTGGGATATTTGGCTTGTCCCTTTGCCTGGGCTATCTCTTCCTATTTCTTAGTATGGCTTAAAATTTTTTGTTGATGTCTATGAATATTATGTGTTCGTGAATTTACTCTGATGGCCAATTTCTCTCTCTGGCCTATTGTTATTAGTTTTTCATAGCTTTTTGATATTTGTTTCAACTTATCCTAGGTTTTTAAACTTACCCAGCTTAAGTTATCAAATTTGTGCCAGGCACTAAAAATGGGGTGCAGACTTTCTCCCAGGGGTTGAGTAAAGAGAACTCTAAAACCAGTTTCTGTCCATGTAATTTCCATACCATCCAGCACCTTTCGATGGAGGTGTATTTCTCTGTTTTCCTTTGTTTTCATCTAGTTAGAGCCAAGATTCTAAGTGAGCTCTGCTGGCTGAGTTCACTGGAGAAAAGCCCCCTGACACCCTCTCCCTTTTCCCTTGTAATAGCTGGCAGGGAGGAAGACATCTTCTCCCCTTTCAGTCAGCTGCAACGTGCCAGTCATTTTACTCACTTAACATTCAGGGATGGGGAAGTAGAGCCCTTCCTGGCACTGGCGAGGTTTAGTAACTCACAGTTTGTTGTTTTGGCTTCTTTGTCTCTCTGTCTCTCACCCTTCTGGGAGTTGTGAAACACTGTCCTGTCTCTGTCCCCCAAAGCAGCTTACTTGTGTAGCCTTAGCTGTTTCCCTGTTGGCTTTGTGAGAGTTGAGCTTTATGTGCCTAATCCAATGCCATGTTCCCACAATTCCCCTCTTTCTTCCTTTTTAATAAATGCATTTATAGCTATGAATTTCCCTCCAAGTACAACTCTTGCTGCATCCCATAGGTTTTGATATGTTGTATTGTCATTTTCATTCATGTGAAGGTAGTTGCTGATTTCTTTTGCAATTTCCTCCTTGACCCAATGATTGTCAAAGAGTGTGTTGTTTAACTTCCATATCTTCATGCCTAATTTCCTTTTCTGCCCCTTACTGATTTCCAGCTTCATTCCATTGTTTTCAGAGAAATTACTCTGTATAATTTCATACTTTCTAAATTCATTGAGAGTTGTTCTGTGGCCTAGCATGGGGTCTATCATGGAGAATGATCCATGTGCACTCAAGAAGAATGTATATCCCACTGTGTTTGGGTGTAATGTTCTGTATATGTTTATTAGGTCCAGACCCTCTAATGTATTATTCAAAGTCTTTGTTTCTTTATTGATTCTCTGTTGAGATATACTGTCTAATGGTGATAATGGTGTATTAAAACCCTGAACTATAATTGTAGAGGCAACTCTTTCTCCATGTAGTTTTTCCAATGTTTGCTTCATTTATTTTGAGGCCCCCTGGTTAGGTGCCTAATTTTTTATGATTGTTCTTTCTAATTGACAGATTGCCACATTTATTAATATACAGTGGCCTTCTTTGTCTATTACAATAGTTTGGCATTTGCAAATCTCCTTCCTCTGATTTTGCAGTGCTTTCATAAGCAAGTGAGGAAAATGACCCTCTGAGATCCAGAGGCCTACCAAGGACTGAGGGCACTGCTGGCACTGGCCCCAGAATTTTCTGGAGATACAAGACCTTCTCAAAGCTGCTGGCTCCCAGGTACTCTTGTCCTTACAGGCCAGTGGGACCACCTCACCTGTTCAGCCCCTGCTCTGCTCCAAGGGTGGGAAGCAGGGATGGGAGAGGGTGATCCATGGAGCCTGAGAGTAGAGACAGTTTACCCTTGCATGGAAGGAGCCCACATGGCCACAGGTGGGGGTGGCTTCCTTCTGAAAACTGGGGAAGCAGACTTAGAAAGAAAAATATGGAAAGTTAGCTGTCTAGTATGTTGTCTTTTAAAACATCATTGAGGTAGTCACATCCAACATTTTCCATGTTCTTCCTCTGTACCAGACACTGTTTCTAAGCAGTGCCCCTGTACCCTTTGTCCTCTTTCAACAAGCTCAAAGCCATGTACAGTAAGGAATGTGCTCTTGGTCCACATGGCTGGTCAGTGACAGTGTGGGAATCCAAGCCAGGGCTGATGCCTCTATCCTGGACTCATGTGACCCTGTTTTGTGTTGTTCCTCCTTTTCCTATAAATGTTCTGACACCAACATCTTTCCCTGGCTTCCCAGTAAGTTTACTTCCAGCCCTGGCCCCACATTGCTGTGTGACCTTTGGCAAGTTCACCTGACCTCTCTGTGCCTCTGTTTTCCTATCTGTGAAATGGGGATAGTGATAAGACCTGCCATGTGAAGTTGCTGTGGAGGTTACTGGGGTTAACCGAAAGCTTGGAACCCAGTCTGAGAGAGAATGAATGTTCAACAAATATTAATTCTGTCAATTCTTCCTTGCTGCATGGTGTTCCTGTAATGCATCATCCTTTATTCATTCCACTTTAAGGCTCTCGCTAATCCTTTTCAGTTTTCACTACTGTAACAGTTTTCCATTGACAGTCATTGTAAACACAACTGCTAAAGAGTTTCAGGTTTCCAGCAATCATATTTATTAAGTGTCCCTGGGCCCAGCCTCTCAGAGCCCATCCTCTACTCCTCTCATCCCACATGCCTCAGGAGGACAGGGGAGCACAGCATGACTTGGGATGTGTGGGCCTCACAACCAGTCATGGCTGAGCCAGAATGGAAACCCAGATTCCCAAACATGGATGGAGTCTCTTCCCAGCATCTGTCTGAGCTTCTGCCCCCCAAGGAATTGTGTTTGCTTGTTCCTCAGGTCTCTTCAGGGCACTGAGGTGTTGGTGGAGGGTCCAGAGCATGATGTTGCCTCCTTCCCACTATCTTTCCTGGGCCTGGCTTCTTCCCTCTGGCTGCTGGCATTGACCAGATCACCCCCTGCTGGCCATCTCTGGATCCTGGCTAATGTCCCTCTAACTGGTGTCCTCCACAGAAGTTTATTTCCAGACTGGGCAGATGGTCCACATTTAGGAAATGGACTTCATGATGTCCCATCCAGACACCACTGCAGCTGTTCCCCTCACCATCCTGGATGATCCCAGCCCCACAGGTGGCACTTTTCCAGGCAGGACTACTGATTTCTGCACCTGCTGCCATGAGCCCCTTGCATCTTGTTTGAGGAGGTGAAAGAGGGGAAGGGTCACATTGTTCACTTTCATTTTGTGTCATGTGATTAGACACAGAACCTCTGCTGCTGGAACAAAGATTCTTCCCACCATTATTTACAATTACTTTTTGTATATTTTGCATAAAATATATGTATGGCTAAAGAGAAAGACCATATAGAAAGAGTTAAAATGAAAGAAAAGAGCTGCTACCCCTCTGACCCCCACTTCAGTGCCACCTGGCCTTACCTGTTAACCCCCGCTGAGAAGAGGAAGAGTGAGCTTCTTAGACTCCCCTATTCTCCTCCACCCTCATCACATGGTAGAAATATCATTGTTGTAGATTCTTTCCTATTTATCTTTGTGGCCCTGAATACCTTAAAATACAGCAGAATCATGTGGCTTCCTACCTTGTGAGGAAGATACTGTCACTGTCAATTCATCCCATCATCTAAATTCCCTTATATTCACTTCAACTTTCAGTTTTCCTGGAGTTTATGATTGTCGTTCTTTTCTCTGATGTTATCTGCTTTGGTCACATCCTTAATTTCTTCCAGCATTTTGAGCTTTTCATCTGAAAGCCTCCCTGCTGGGCACCGTCTTTCCATCTGGAGCCTCCTTAGGCCTGGGGTGGAGCCTCCTTACTGAGAGTTCCTAAACTGCTTGTCTGGGTTTGCTCCACTGCTTCCTGATTTGTATTTTCTCTCTCAGGACTCCCTCATCTTGTTAGAGAACGTCCTCAGTGAACTTTCAAGAAAATGTGCCTGAGTTCTGAGTTTTTATATGTCGTCACACTTGATTGACAATTTGACAGGAATAGAATTCAAAGTTGAAAATTATCTTCCCCTCAGCAACTTGAAGGTATTGTAACATTATTTTTAGCCTCCAGTGTTGTTGCTGATGAGGCAGATATCTTTCTGGTGTTTATACCTTTGCAGACCACTTTGTGTGTGTGTGTGTGTGTGTGTGAGAGAGAGAGCTTATTTTTAGTCTTGTTGTTCTGAAATATCACAATAATGTTCCAAGGTGTGGGTCTTTTTAATTTATCTGGTTGTTAAGCCTTACAGTTTAAAAAAAAAAAAAAAAAAAAAAGGTCTCCTTTAAGCTCTGGAAATTTCTTATCCTATTTCTTTGATGAGTTTCTTTCATAATTTCCTCTCTCTGCATACTCTGTCCTCTCTTTAGAGCACATATATTATTTGCATGTTGTAACCTCTTAATCAATCTCCCAAATAGCTTACTTTTTTCTTATATGTTCTCATTTTTATATTTTATTGGGTATTATCTTCTTTATTAGGTTTTTGGGGATGTTTTTTAAAGTCTGTAATTCACCAATCTCATTGAATTATTTATTTTCACACTTATGTTTTAAGTTCCAAAAGCTCTTTCCTGATCTCCAAATTTTTCTTCTACTAGTCCATGTTACCCTTGGGGAGTAAATCATGTCCCTCACAGAAAGCACGTTCAGGTCCCAACCCTGGTCCTGTGGTTATAAACCCATTTGCAAGTAGAAACTTTGAAGAAGTTATTAGCTAACATGTACCCAAGCTGAGAAATTGTGGCCTTAAACAAATATGGCTGAAGCACTTGAAACAATGGAAATTGAAGACAGAAAGAGAAACCATCGGGAGCAGACAAGTGCTAGAAAAAGCCAAGGAATGCAAAGATTGCTATCCAGCCAGAAGATACTGACCCTGGGAGGAAGGGAGCCACCTAGATTCTGAAACCATGAGCCAAAAAATTCCTGTTGTTCAACAAACACTTTGTAGGATATTGTTTTATCAGGCAGGAAACTAATGTTTTCCCTTCTTCTGGGTACAATATCTTATATTTCTTTGAGGATGATAATTAGAATTTTTTTAAAAATATGCTGAATTGAATGAAGTGGTCCTATTGAGACCTGATTCTAGCTTTGAATGGTGCAGAGAAGGATATAGGGCCAGAAAGAGGAAGGGACTGGGGACTTGCTCTTCTGGAAGTGATTTCCAGTCTTTCAAGTTAGTCTTTTGACTGTCTTCTTTCTTTCACTGTTGGAGACTCATGTTTGCCTGTCCATATTTATCAGTGAGGCTGAGTGTATGCCCATGCCTGTGAGTGGGGATGCCAATGCAGACTTCAGGCTGGGATGAGGGGAACATGTCTTCATGCTTTGGACCAGCAAACCTGTGGAGGGATTTTCTCTGGTAATTTTCTATCTTCCTTGCCCATCCAGGTTTGTAGAATTCCCTGCCAAGGTGTTCCTGCTGACTCCCCAAACACTGGGACATGTACAGATGCTTAGCCAGTGTTTTAGTTCTCCTGGATGTCAAAGCAAATACCATCAATGGCGACTTACACAATGGAAATTTATTGGTTCATGGTTTTGTCTCAGGGAGAAGTCCAAAATCAAGGTATCATCAATGTGATGCTTTTTCCAGAAGACTGTGCTGTATGGGGCTACCTGCCAGGTATCCTTGATCCTTGGCTTTTCTTTCACATGCAATGCCCATGGCAGCCTCTCCTGACTTCTCCTATCTATTCCAGCTTCAGTTGACTTTCACCTTTAATGATCACTCTGGCTTCTTCTCTCTCTGAGACCTTCTTATAAAGCCTTAAGTAATAGGATTAAAACCCATCTGGATTCAGCTTGACCATGCCTTAACTGATGTAACCTCATCAATAGGTCCACAAGATGTATTAAGTTTAAGAACATGTTTTGCTGGGGTATGTAGCTCCAAAACACCACAGCCAGTTACTGTACTCTTGACCCACCTTGCCCCCTGCCCTATTCCCCAGCTCTACCTCGCACCTGTCAATCATGGGCCTTCCATGTTCTTCTTGAGTCTGCAGAACTGTGGACATCTCCCACCCACTGGTCACCTTTCCCCTGACATTACATACTTTCACTGTTCTGGGCTCATGGTTATATACTTTACTTTCTCTTGGAGGGAAAGGATAAAACATATTCTTCTACTATATTTGATCCAAAGATAGTCAAATTAGCACTTGCACTGCATTTCTTTTACCTGAGAGTGTCTTTATTTCCAGAGAAGAGAAAACAGAGGAACACAAAGTTAAAGTCATACACTGAATGGCCATGAAATTTCATTTGATTGGAAGATCCTTCACAGCTGGCCACCAGGGTTAGGTGGTCACTCTGTAGACATGAATGCTGGACAGGGAGGAGGGAGGAGTTGCAGGCATAGCTGTTGTTTTGTGTCTGAGATCAGCGGATGTCTTTTCTTTTTCTTACAACTTTGTATACTCAGGGCAGAAATGAGCCTAGAATCACAACTGGCTTCTTTCTTAAGTTTCTTTCTACCCAGATGTGTTCAAATTAATTTTGGCTTGTCTTTAGGAATGGAGATACTCTGCTAAACTTTTTAAGTAGGGGAAAAGTTGAGAAGATAAGGTGAGGCAGTGACACCTTACACCTAAGGGAGAACTAGAAAAAACCTAAGGTGCAAGCATAAAAGGCAAAAGGTCCCAGGTAAAATAAGAAGCATAAAGGGCTGAAGGCAAGCCAGTTGAGCAACCAGCCACAAAGGAAGCCTCTGATGTCCCAAGCTACGCATTCATCATGGTTGATGGGGATAGGGGTGGGTTAGAGTATCTGATGCTAAGTCAGTTTTGTGGATGTCATGATGAAAAACCCAGAACGGCACTTGGAGAGAGAGGAGGAACCAGGATTTATTACACGTGCTGGCCCAGAGGAAAGTTCAGTTCCCAAATTCTGGGCCCCCAGCCCCAGTTTTCTGGAGTTTTTATTGGGGTCTGCAGGCTCCTGTTCATTGGCTAGCGAGTTGGTAGGTGGAATTTTCCATTACCTTAGTCAACTAAGCAAGCGTGGTTACAGAAGCAGAATTTGCAGGTTACAAAATCAAACAGGCAGGGTTACAGAGCCAGAAATGCAGGTTCCAGTTCTAAGGCAGGAGATTCTTGTCAGGAAAAGGGGGAGGGGGGGCTGCAGTGACTTTTCCTTATCATTTCCTCCCCTTTGATACCCTTATAATTCCCATAGGGCATCATCTGTACTTAGAGGACTGTATCCCCTTAGGGCTAGAATCATGGTGGTAATTATGCATGATATCATTGTTTCAATGAACCTGATGAGTGCCTTTATCAAGCATGGGCCAAAGATGGCCGCTATGAGCAAGATAGCCAGGGGCAGAAGCCAAGAGTTCCACTCTCCGAGGTTCCAGCCCCAGAACTCGTTTAAGTGGTTTTTCCTCTTTTGGATTTGATCTTTAAGTTCTTTCATTTTGGTAGTGACTATTCCTGTCTTATTAACATAATAACAGCATTCTTCCCCCAGGAAGATACACATCCCCTCTTTCCTTACAAACTGAGGCTTTGGATAAATTATTCTGCCGGCATATAGGTACGGTGGGTAAAGGAAGAGGAGGGTTAGTATTTCCCTGTGAGCTGTTTCAACCTATCCATTGCTGAGAGAAGGGGCAGTCTTGTAACAACTGGAGCAGGGCTGGGAACTGGCATCAGCCCTTAAGGAAAATAGGAAAAACAGCCTAAGGCACAGAAACATCTTACTATGCACCAGTATGCTATGGCAATTAGGGTTCTATTCACAACAGTCCAGTCCGTGAGGGCTACAGCCTCAAGTCCAATTCCAAACACCAAGGCAATCAGGCTGCATAAACACAGGCCCTACCAGGAGCAGGGGTTCATTTAGCTGGTGTTCAGTGAGTTTGGTGCTCGGGTGACTTGCACTCTCAGGGAGTGGTCAGGTACGGGTTGGGCTGCCCAGCTGTTCTGCTCCTTATCATGATGGGCCTTTCTTGACCCTGGAATGATGAATCCAGGGGGTGATATCTGCAACTTTAAGAGCAGTGAGAGTTATAAGGATTACATTTTATGGACCTGTCCAGGAAGGCTGGAGGGGTTTTTTTCCCTGGCTGGTCCCCTGGCTGATGAGGGTGCACCGTGTGTCCCAAGGGGATGCGGTTTTGGGACAGGACAGGTTTATGTATTTCAGCTAGAGTTCCTCTAAGCTGCTGGAGAATGGAATCTAGGTTGGCCTCACCCAGAAGCCTGAGACTTCCTCTGAAAACCCAGATGATTGGGGGTGGCCACCCAAACAGAATTTCAAAGGGAGAGTAGCCTGTGGGTCCTGGGATGCACCTAACTTGGAGAAGGGCCAAAGGGAGTAAATCTACCCAGGGGAAACCAGTTTCCTGGCAGAACTTTGCTAGGGTGGCTTTGAGGGTTCAATTCATGTGCTCAACTTTCCCTGAATTTGAGGCCTGTGCTACTTTGTATTTTTCATGTACGAACAGGTTAAAATCTTGGTCATATTTGGAAGCCCCAAGGCAGGGGCTTGGCTGAGTTGTTTCTTGATGTTTTGAAAAGCCCCCTGTTGGACTTTTCCCCAGGCATGGGATTCCCTTTCTGGCCCCACCAGAGTTTCATAAAGTGGTCTGGCCATTGCTGCAAACCCAGGGATCCAGATGTGGCAGAACCCTGCTGCTCCAAGAAATGGAGCTCTCTTTTCATGGTGGATGTGGGGATGGAGCTGATCACCCTTTCCCTGCTCAGGTGCTAGCGCCTGGAGCCTTCACAAGATGTTGAACCTTATGTATTTAACCTGCTGTTTACAGATCTGAGCCTTTCTCCACCCAGTACATGTTAAAAGTTGGAGGAGGGTTTGGGTTCCCTTCCAGCAACTTTCTTCCACATGAGGTTTCTATTCTTTGCTTTTGGGACATGGTTCCAAGGCTTAAGCTTGCTGAGCCTTCAGGTTTGAAGGTAATCTAAGCCCCAAGTTTAGTTAGGAGGTCTCTGTCAAGCAGGGGAATCAGGCATTCAGGCAGGTACAGAAACTCATGAGTTACTTCATGGCCACCAAGCTGGCAGGTTCTTCAACTGGTCTCCAGTCACCCCAATGATATTAGCAGTTTTTCTGCTAAAGGGGTCAATGGGGTTGTGACTACAGAATGTTCAGCACCAGTGTCCACCATGAAAGTCACTGTCTGGACCCTGACTCGTAATTTGACCATGGGCTCATGGGGGTCAAGTTCCAGTGAGCCTGGTCGCCCCTATTCAGGGTTGAGTCTTGCCAGCCCAATCAGGTGGTCTTGGGGCTCTGGTCGATATTTTCCTTTAGGGGTTCTTTCTCTTGGTGTCTGAGACTCCTGGGGACACTCATTTTTCTAGTGCCAGCTCTCTTTGCAGTAAGCGCATTGGTCTCTGGCCAGCGGCATTCTCCTGGTGCTTCCCGCTTAAGACTTCATCCCAATTGACGAACACTTTGTTGGCGACCTCTAGTGGTTGAGAGATGTTCATGCCCTTGAATCCTTCCAACTTTAGAAGTTTTTTTTTTCTTTTTTTGATGTCTGCCACCGTTTGTGCCAAGAAAGCGGCGTTCACCATCTTCTGGTTTTCTGGAGCTTCTGGGTTGTAGGGTGTGTCATGTTCTTGGGTCATTTAGCCCCTTCTTGGACCCCTCAGGGGAGTGCTTCCTGATATAGGTGAAGCATAGCCAGTCCCTGTTCAGTATTAAAGTCCCAGTTAGACTTAGCTTTCGGTGCCGCCACCTGTGCCCAATCCTCCAGGTCTAGGACACCAGTAGGGGCCTGCTCTTGTCCTGAGGCCGGGGTGGACTCTACATCTTAGGGAGGAGCATCTGCAATGTGGGCTGCACCAATTGGAGTCCCCTTGCCATTGGGGTTGCAGGACTCCTCTCTGGTGGGGTCATCAGTTCTGCAAGGGCCAAGGGTGGTGTCGCCACATTATTTGCCTGTACCTCCAGGCTGGAAGGGGAGACTGAAGGAGGAGGCATCCCTGGGAGACCCGCTGGTGCTCCTAAGCCAGGAGGAAGGGCTGGGGTGGTTGGCACATATGGTGGTGGGGGCAGTGGTGGGTCTTCTTCCAAGGACCCCTGATAAATGACAGGCTTCTGGTGCCTCACTTCTTGTGCAACTAAGACCCTGCTCTGTCCCTTTTTTCCAACGCACAAGCAAACCCAAGGGGGCAGAGTCCGGGCTATTTCTAACCAAGAGTCAATATAGGGGAACTAATCTAGGTGGCTAGGGGTTCTGGTGACTACTAGCCACACCGCATGGACCTTGGCTATGTCTAGGGTCCCTTCCCAGGGCCATTTGACATTAAAAGTGGGCCACTCCAACTCACATAGAGTTTGGAGGGTGCCAGGATTCATTCGAATACCATAATCTCCAGAAAATCCTTTCCTGAAGTCCTTAAACATGCAGTTCAAGACAGTGGGTTTTGACTGTGATGAGCCCATAACCTGTGTCGCTGGTGCAAGACAGACAAAGGTGGGGTGCCTCTTTCAAGGCCACTCAGATGCCCACCTGTCCACATCCCTCATGGGAACTTAGGTTCGTCTTAGCTAAGGCATCCGGACAATTTTCCGGGTGCGCCATTATGCTAGATGACATAGCCGCGGAAATAGGTGGGGCCCACTCTGACCCCGTGGCACAGGCTGTGGGGCCACAAATTGGTATGATAGGCACAAGCCCCTACCATCCACATTCACACAAACAATCACTCAGAGGTTAAACAATCCCTCCCACAGGAATTGCCCTATACTGGATTCTCATCATGTGAGACCTTAGGAGGTGGTCAGTCTCCTCTTCCGTCCAGAGACGGGCCTGACTGGGGCTTGGCACCCGGGTGCTTACCTTTCTGAAGTCTTCTGTTATCGTTCAGTCCATCTCTCTCCCTTGAGTCTGACTGGGACGTGGGGACGTGGCCTGTGGGAGTCCGCCTCGGAAGGAGGCCCCGTCAAGACGACAGGAGGTGCCTAACCTCGTTCGCTCGGAGATCCCCATTGGCCGCACCCTTCGGTCCCAAGCCGGAGGAAAAATGGGCTTGCTCGGTTGGGTTTCCTGGTCAGGGAACCAATGTTGCGGCTGTCGCAATGGGTTACAGAGCCAGAAATGCAGGTTCCAGTTCTAAGGCAGGAGAATCTTGTCAGGAAAAGGGGTAGGGTGGGGCTGCAGTGACTTTTCCTTATCATCAGTAGGGCCAGGGGCTGGTGTGGGGTCTGGGATTTTCCTTAATCACACCTGTGACAAAGCAAACTTTGAAGCCAAGGAAATCCAATTTTGTTTTGTTCTCTGGAAACAAAAACCAATATAGCAGAAAGGCAGTGGAGCTACTGGTGTGACCATGCTTTTTTCAGAGAGGTAAGGCCTTGGCAGGGGCATCCACCCCTGTCCATGCCACTGCCTCCCTCTCTGCTTTTAGGTCCTGTGCATACCCATGGAGGGCTGTGCTCCTTCTTCCAGCTAGTGGTTTCCACCATTTCTTTGCATGGAGAATTCACTAACCCACCCTGGGGGAGACTGTGGAGCATGTACATGGAGGAGAGTCCAGGGCCAGATGTGGACCAGCAGATGTGTAGGTGGGGTCTCCCTGATGACACAGACCCCACTGTAGCCTCAGATTTCATCCTCCCTCAGAGGTAATCCTTGCAGAGCCTGGGCCACAGTATTGAGGAATGAGGGTTTGAGAAGTGAGTGCCCAATCCACAGACCAGGCAGGTCAGCCCTTTCCTTGTTGATTTCTGGAAATGTTAAAGTTCTCCCAGCTGCTTCTGTAGAAAAAGAAGGAATTTTCCCCTCAGAGAACACCCCCCAAAATCAGGCATATATGGCAAACTTATCCTGTGGCCTGTGTTTCTGAGGTATCTCGATGGGCCTAAGCTCAAGGGTCACCTCTTCCCATGATCACTGTAGGTTCCTGAAGCCTCTTTCTGGCCTATTTGTTGGCCCACACAAAGGCATACCAGGGTTTCTGTGTAGCCACAGCATCCTGATCTTACATTCCAAATTATAGTTTGAAAGGGCTCAGGAGGGTCTTGTACATTCCAGATGAGAATTTCCTGCTGTTGTTGTCAGAAATGGAGAGAAGATAACCAAAGCCTCCAGGGCAGGGGTCATGGCAGGAGACAGAAGAGACAGAGGAGTGGGACATTGAGGGCTGTGAGTGTGAAAGTGGTCTGGCAGGAGTTCCCCTCATCTCCCATCGTACCATAGACAGCACATCCTCTCATCACATCAAGTGCAAACAAACCCAGATCCCCCAGGGGCAGGGGTCTCCCTAATGTGGAGCCAAAAGACTTGCTGACTTGGCAGTGCCCAGGGAGGGCAGAATGATGGGACATGAGAGAGAGGGAGAGAGTGTCCCCCCAAACCAAAAACTGCTTGATAAAAACAACTGCATTGTAAGACAAGCAGTACAATGTGGCCTGCACTCACTCTCACCCATGTCACCATGAGCCTGTCTTTGCCCTGTACTTCCTCATGCATGTGCTAAGCCCCCTCCCCCATGTGGCTATCTCATCCCTTCTCTTGCTCCTCAGGTTGCAAAGCTTCCTGTCCCACCCTCACTCTGATCTGATGACCTTGTTTCCTTCTGTTTCAAAAACAGGCTATTGATGTGTAATTGACACACTATAATTCGCAGAGCTCTAGATTCTACTATTGTTATGGTTTGATGTGTTGACACATGCATCCACCAATGAAGCCAAGACTAAGGGAACAAGCATGTCCATCCCCACAAGAATTCTCACACGTCCATTTGCTGTCTCCTTTCCTTCCTCTGCCCCATACTAGGGGACCACTGATGTACTTTCTGTCACTACAGAGTCACTTGCTTATTCTAGAACTTAATGTGAATGGAATGACACAACATTTCTCCCCCCTTTCTTTTAGTCTGTCTTCTTTAACTTGGCATAATTATTTGACAATCCATCCCTGTGGCATGTATCCATAGTCCATTTCTCTGTATTGCTGAGTAGAATTCCATGATGCAGCTGGGTCACATTTGCTTCATGCTATTCCCTGTGGATAGGCATCTGGGTTGGCTTTAGCTTTGGGCCTTTGCAGATAAAGCTGCTGTGAAGTTCAGGGACACACTGAGTGTTAGTAGCCCATTAGCTATTATATCTCTGGGTAAATGCCTAGGAGTGGAATGGGCTGCCAGACCTGGCCAAGCAGCTGTATCTGTTTCCTCCCTCCTTTATCTCCCACCCACCCCAAGTAGGTCTTAGCAGCCTCTTCTCTCCTGTCACACCCCAGGCACTCTCCAAACTCTGGATCCTCACTTCCTTCCCATGTCTGCCCACAGGACCCCTTCTCTTGGAGGCCTGCTCTCATACCCTATCTAAAATTGCCTTTCACATGCCCCACATGTTGGATTGGCCCTCAGTCTGTGTGTCTAACATTCTGCTGCTCTAACATCCTATTCATCATCATCACCCTCCTACCAGCACATCTCAGGGCACAGAACTTTGTTCCTGATGAATATCTATCACCCAGACACTACCTGATATGTAGGAAGCACTCACTGGTGGGTATTGTTTCCTAAGATTCCCTGGGCACTTGGGGCAGAACATCTCCTGGCATCCTATCCTTTTTCTACCCTCTTTAAGATGGTGCAGACCTTGCTTTCCTTCCCCAGCACCATGCCCATCATGGAGCTGAGAGAGCACCTGCTGTCTATCCAGGTGAGTCCTATTTGTGGGGCTCCATCTGGTTCCCTCCTACCTGTGTCCACTGTGGAGGCACAGGGGAGGGCCTCTGCTAATGCCTTTGGGGTGAATAAGCCAAGAAAAAATGAACTCGCTGGAGGAAAGGATCTAGGGATGGGAGTGGGAAGGGGAGGTGGAGTCATATGTCACAGGGAAGAAACTCTTGAGCTCAGGGCTCCAGAGATGGGTGTGGACCAACCAGGGTCAGGAGATTGGCAGGAAGTGTCCTGAAGCCTGGCCACAGAGTGTGACACCATGTTTTGTTCTCCAGGTGAAGTGGCCTGACAGCCAGGCCTCCAACTACATCTTCTTGGAAGTGCAGATGTGTTTTGAGTTTTGGGGGGCATCTGGGCTGAGCCTACCTTGATCACTGGGCTGAACCCCAGGGGGAACAGAAGACATTGGTTGGCTGTTCATGATGATGAGTTACAGAGATTTATCTCCAATTAAAGAATGAGGTCACCAGATTTCCCTGGAGTGGGTCCCCTGAGTAGTTCTGAGGGCTTCTTTGGGACACTACCAGGTGTGAATAGATTAGTTAGCTACTCCTTATACTGGATAAAAGCATTTGAGAACTATACATGAGATCAGAAGTCCAAGGAGGTCTGTTCCTGCTTAGGCAGCAATAGATCAGAAAGAGTCCAGCTCCTGGAACAAATTTGTGCAGCTAAGGCCCTTCTAGAGAGAGGAAGATTTTCTGCTGCTACACCTTCCTCTCTGTCCAATTGTACAATTTACAACTCCCCACCCAACTACCTTGGGGAGTGGACCATGGGCTGCATCCTGCCATTTGTGTGTTTGCAGGGGCATCTCCATGGAGTCATGAGAAGCAGACTTTATTGGGGATGGCCCAAGCAGGGTGGGATAACATGGATTTTCACTTCAGGTTGTAATTCATTGTGTTTGCAAAGCAAACATTCTATTCAATTAAACTTTAATGTTTTGAACTGCCCCCCTTTAATCCACTTAACTTTATATCTTGGGCACCTTTCCATGTTGAAGTATACAGATTAAGGCCAGACTTTTAAACTCTGGCTGGCATTTCCCAATGTGGATGTGAGTTCATTGAGAAGTAAGTGAGCTAATAATGTACACTTAGATGGCTCTGCTTTTATGAGCAACATTTGGAGGATATCTCTGTCCTTTCCCCCTTTACCTTATTATTTTCCCTGGATGAATTCCTTGAAGGGGAATTTCTGTATTAATCCTGGGAAGTCCCAGCAGTGATGAAGGATTCTGAGCTGGATCTCTGCTTACCTACATGTGCTCACTTGTGTGGATCCAGAATAATCAGACCCAGAATCTGTTCACAGCTGCCTTCAAGCTGGTCTGCAGACCTTCCTTCCTTTGGAATTATGTATGCAGGAAGGAGGAGCCAAAGCTGCTGTTAGGCCTCAAGACAGGGCCGTTATGGATAACCAGAGATGACATGAAGTAAACTTTAACACGAGAGTTAGGCAAACTCACATTTATTACATCTGCAGAGGTAAGGAGCCAAGGTCAGCCTAAAGTGACTCAGACCTGACTACCTGTGCTGCAGTTTTACTCTTGCTTATATACCTAAGTTACTACTTAGCATTTGCTTTGATTATGCATATGGATGAACACATATAGCTAGTTATATAATTGTATGATTAGTATGTTCAGGAAATCATGCTTGCACATACATTGCATGACCAAAAAAGGGGCAGATAACTCCACCCCTGTGTGGGAAATTTACTATGTTAATTAAGCAAGTTGAAGTGAGGACAGCAAGGGGCTTCTACTGCGCAGGTCTGGCCAACTGGTTGAAGCTGGTTTTCACACTTCTTTGCTTCAACAGGGTATTCTTGATCACCAAAAGTGGAATTTGGCAAAGAGAGGGTTGCATTTCATTGCCTTCTAATTTACATACAACTCTTTCCTTTGTTTCCTAGCAACAGTGAGAGAAACAAGGTACTTTCAGATATTTGGTCATCATACACCCATCAATTCCCTCCTTCTAGTTTTTGGTGATATTCTTATGCAGAGAAGGGACGAAGCTCAGATCTTCTGTAACTCCTTCTTGCTGACATTATGGGCATTGACCTCTTAGGAAACTATTGTAAGAGGAGGAAAAGTTGGTTTGTTAAAGTTTGTAATTGCTTTTGAATAAAGAGCTGCATGAATGATGTGAGTACAAGTGCAACTGCTAAAAGAATTAAGATAATAATTTATAAAGGGGAAGCTGGACAGGTTCCAGAAGGAGAAATTATTTCCTTGTGTTATAAGGTTATTGCTCTTCTTTGGAGAGATTGGTGGCTAAGTATAAGGATGTGGCTACAGTTCTGGCGAACACTGTGATTCCTAAAAAGGTAAACAAGGGGATTAATTGGCTTTCTTTGATTTTTGTGGTGTTACAAACACCACAAAACAGGTAAACAGTGTGAGGGATGATTAGTATCTTCTCTCAGGGATAGTTATTGGCAGTTTCTGTAAGAGAAATAACAGAATTAGTATCTGATAGAGTTTTTTTTCCCCTTTCTTAGTAGGAAACATAGATTCCCAACTGGCTCCACTTCATAGTTTGCTTCATGCTCGGTTGTGGTCTTTGGTTTTAGACTCCCTTTATCTGCCAGATTTGATAAGTAGTAAGGTTTTGCTTTGGTATAATGGACCCAGGACTTGATTCTCTGTAACTTAAGAAAAGAATGAGAGGTTAATAGTATTGTGTAAGGTCCCTCCTATTTAGGTTTAAGCTGATTTTCATGGTGTTTGTTTTTCTAAACTTTAAAAGAACATGATCCCCCACTGAGAAGGGGTGGAGAGGCTGGGCAGTTGGGTATTTTAGGCACATGTTTGCATATGCTCTCCTAACTGCAATAATCTCTTTTATTGGGGAATTGGGTTTTCCCTTGGGTTGCTTAGAAAGGACCTTCTGTACATTAGCTTGAAAGGACTTAACTCAAGTCCTCTTCTAGGGGCTTCACTGACCCAAAGGAGAGCTAGGTTAAGTGCTTCTATCTATTTTAACTGTGTTTCTTGATAAAATTTACTTAAGGTTTTTAAAAATATAATTCATCCTTTCCACCTTTCCTGATGACTCAGGTTTCCAGGCTGCATGCAGTTTCCACTTAATTCTGAGACATTGCTTGATACTTTTCACCACAGCTGAAATTAAAGCAGGTTCATTATTTGACTGAGTTGTTTGGGACAGTCTAAACCTCAGGATGATTTCCTGGAGAAGGAACTTAGTTACCATGGAATGCTGTTCTGTGCAGCAGGGAAAGGTTTCCACCCATCCTGAAAAGCTGTCTACAAATACCAAAAGGTATTTAAAGTTTCCTGTGGTTTTTGGCATTACTTGCCAGTTTTCAGCCGGGGTAAGCCATTGACCTTATGTCCCAAAAGAAGTGCACGATGTTCCCTTTGGGTTATTTCTCTGGCAAATAAGACATTGATTAGAGACTTTCTGCAGCACTTGAACTAGGTGAGGTCCCACCACCAGTTGGTGAAGAAGGCTTAGCAGGGCTTGCTGTCCTAAATGCATGGTTTGGTGATAGTAGGAGACTAAGGGATATACTAGATTTTCAGGCATATAAATTATCTTTGGCTGTTTTTCAGTCACTTACCAACTTCTCTAGTTTCTCTGAATTTTTTTGAAAACCCCATTCTCTTGCACGTTCGAGGTCTGCAGGGATATAGACTAGACATAAGACTTCCTCTATATGTTGAGGAATCTGAGATTTAATGAGTGCAGCTACTTGACTAGGAGGGTAGCCTTTTCTTGTGGCCTCTTTTGCCACTTGGTCTGCTTGCCTGTTCATTAGGGCTATGTAGGAGTCTCCCTTTTGGTGTCCCCAGCAGTGCATTACAGCTACCTCTGCAGGTAGTTTTACTGCTACTAAAAGTTCAATGATTTGTGTGGCACGTTTTGCCCAGATGGCAAAAGTTCTCTCTCCTTCCAAATGGCCCCAATGTGCATCCAAGATAAGAAAAGCATATTTGGAGTCAGTATAAATGTTCACTTTTTCCATCCCCTCTTTGGAGGGCTCTAAGAAGAGCAACAAGCTCAGCTTTTTGTGCGGAGGTCCCTGGGGGAAGTGATGCAGCTTCTAGTACTTCCCCCACAGTTACAAGAGCATACCCAGTTTTTTGAACACCTCCTTCAACAAAGCTACTTCTATCAGTAAAGATTTCCAAATCTGGATTTAGTAGGGGAGTGTCCCATAAATCCTTCCTGAAAGAATAGACTTCCTCTAGCATTTCTATATAATCATGAATAGGTACTTCCTCAGTACTTGATGGGAGTAGAGAAGCTGTATTTAAAGTTGCACAAACTTTTAATTTAACTTCTGGGTTGTCTAAGAGTGCTGCTTGATATTTTCCAAGCCTCCCTAGGGTTAACAGAAGATTTCCTTTTCCTTCAAGCAGTGTGAGTACTCCATGGGGAGGAGGGTGTGAATGGTGAGGGGCTATTCTAATGTAAATTTTTCAGCTTCCTCTAGTAAGACACAGGTTGCAGCAACAGCTCTTAAACATGCTGGCCACCCCTCTGCAGTATTGTCTAGCAATTTAGAGAAGTACACTACTGGACACTGCTCACTGCCCAATTCCTGGGTTAATACTCCAAGGGTTACATCTTGTCTTTCATGGACAAATAAATCAAAAGGCTTTCTGAGATCTTGTAATCCCAGGGCAGGGGCACTCATTAGCTCCCTTTTTAGTTGGCAAAATTCTTGCTCACATTCAGAGGTCCACTGGAGGGCCTCTGTGTCCCTACCAATTAAAGCTACATGCAAAGGCTTAGCTGTTAGTCCAAAATTTGGAATCCAAATTTGGCATAACCTTGACATGCCTAAAAATCCCCATAGCTGGCAATGGCTCTTTGGACTTTTTTTTTCTAAAATAGCTATTATTCTAGCAGTTGTCAGGGTCCGTGTTTCTTTCTTTAGTTCAAACCCAAGAAAGCAGACAGATTTCTGGACTAACTGTGCTTTACTCTTTGAGACCTTGTACCCTAAGGTTGCTAAGTTATTCAGCATTTCAATTGCATCTTTAACACATTTCTCTTAGGTTGGGCTTGCAATTAAAATGTCATCTACATACTGAAGATATTGCCCTTTTAATGTAACTGTCTCTCACAAGTGCTGGGCTAATTGTTCACCAAAAATGATTGGGGAATTTTTGAATTCTTGGGGTAGCACAGTTGAAGTATATTGTTTCTTAGGTTCTGCACTTAGTTCTTCCCACTCAAAGACAAAAATTTGTTGAGAGGAGCTATCCAGAGGAAATACAAAAGAAGACATCTTTTAAATCTAATACTGAAAACCATGCCTCTTCTGCATTGAGTGTAGAAAGCAAGGTGTATGGGTTTGGCACAACTGGGTAGATGTCTTCAACTATTTTATTTATAGCCTTTAGATCTTGAACAAACTGATATTCTCCACTTGCACCAGGCTTTAAAATAGGTAGGACAGGAGTGTTATATGGTAATCTGCAAGTTTGGATCAGTCCCACGGCCAATAGCCATTGAATTATCAGGACTAAACCCATTTTTGCTTTAAAAGGAAGCAGGTACCACTTGATGCAGATTGTCTGGGCATGAGTTTTTAACTGTATTTTTTACCAGATTTGCACATGCAACATGGCCTGGAAGTCCCGTTGCCCAAACCACTGCATTTACTTGAAAGTCTTCTTGAAGGGGGTAGTTGTTATTATTCTCTTCATGTTTTCCTACCACTTCAGTTAAGAGGGCATTCTGGAGGGCCTATGCTTGGGTTGCTGGGACTTTCACATTTAGATATTCTTTTTAAAAGTGAATTCTGTTTGAAGTTTGGCTAAAAGATCCCTTCCTTAGAGGGGAATTGGACACTCAGACATGTAGAGGAATTGGTGACAAACCTGATCTTTCCCAATCTGGCAGCTTAAAGGGGCTAAAAACCATGGTTGTGAAGTTTTTCCCATAGCCCTAGAAATAGTGGTTTCCTTTGTAGTAAGAGGGCCTAATTGTTTATTAACTACTGAGTAAGTAGCTCCTGCATCCATGAGAAACTTGACTTGCTTCCCTCCCAGTGTTGGAATTACCTGGAGCTCTTGTTCCAAGACTGGGATACTGAGTGGGGGCTTTAGTCCCCAAGCTGTGGGCTCCATCATTCAGAGTTACTGTGTGTTTCCTTGGCTACCATCATTTGGGGTTTACCTGCTTTTAGCTTGGGGCAATCCTTTTTCTAGTGGCCTTTACCTTTGCAATAGGCAAACTGTTGTGGTCCTAAAGTTAGGCATTCAGAACCCTTCTGCCACTCTGGCTTTGCATGCCCAAAATTGCCCAGGAGCTTTGGCCTCCCCTGCACTATTACTACTGCTAATAGCACTGGTTGCTGTTTCATCTGCTTCTGTTGTTTTTCTTCCGTAGTTTGGTCTTTATTTGTGTACACTTTAAAGGCAATTTCCACTAATTTTGAGATAGGCATGCCAAGCCCTCCATCTAACTTCTGCAATTTCTCATGAATATCAGGTGCACTTTGACTAATAAAGGTTAAATTTACCATACATGCATTTTCAGGCTTTTCTGGGTCTATATCTGTATATCTGTGAAAATCATTAAAGATACACTCAAGAAAGGCAGAGGGATTTTCCTGTGACTCTTGTTGGATCTCCTGTAATTTAGTGATTGATTTTTGCTTTGGAGCACCTTTCCACAGCCCAGCAAGAATGCAGACCTTATAATGGTTAAGGCGGTTGAAGTGCTGCCTGCCACAATGCCTCAGCTTCTTGTCGTGCTTTCTCGAGGACAATATGCCTTTCCTCAGGAGTGAGGAGGATGTTTATAAGGGCTTCTATATAGCCCAGGTTGGGTTATGTTTAGCAAAAATGGAAACAAACAAGGATGTTATTTTCTCAGGATCTGCATGATAAGCCAGAGTGTTATTTTTCTAATTAAACAAATCAGAGGTGGTGAAAGGAGTGTAAACCAAAAGAAAGCCTCGGAGTCATCCTTGATCATCAATTCCATTTGGAACTTGCCCAATTGGAAACTGACCTACAGTCTCCTTTCAGTTGGTGGGGGGGTGGTCTACCCTGGCTGAAAACAACTCCACTCTGAATATGGGAGGGAGATTGGAGGGAAGGTCCTTGTGGGAGGGAAAGGGAGCTTGATAATTCTAAGGGAAGTGTGGGTTTTGGTGGTGGCCCTGGTGGGGGAGGAGGTAGAGGTGGTCCTGAATAATGAGGTGGTGGGGTACTTAAGTCTAGGAGTTCATTAATGGGTTCTAAAAGAGGCGATCCCAGGACCTCCATAGTGTTTGTAACTGGGGCTGAAGTGGACCCACACAACATTAAACCACAACTCTTTCTAGTTCCCTTATTTTTCCACAACTCAAAGAAGACTTGAATGTATGGGACTTCTGCCCATTTCTCTTGCCATTTACAAAACAAGTCCAATTGCAATATAGTATTAAAATTCAAAGACACATTTTCTGGCCAAATTTCTCTGTCATCTGATATATATCTAAGCCAAGCTTCAATACAAAAAATAGTTAATTTACTTTTCTGTAACCCAGATCCCTCAAATTTAGACCAATTTTTCAGGATGCATCCTAGCGGTAAGCACTCAGGTACTGATGACTGGCTCCCCATGGTGGCAGAAAGAGAGAGAGAGAAAGAGGACAGCCAAAACAAAGGCACAAAATGCAGCAGGCTTCCCCTTTAAGGGAGCAAGGGAGTGGGACTCTAACCCACAAAACCTCTCCCAATATCACCAAACCTTCACTACCTTAGTGAAGGTAAGCCAAATGCTAACTGGCAGTTAGCCAAAGCCAAACAGCAGGTTTCCCTTTAAGGGAGTAAGGAAGTGGGACTCAAACCCACCAAATCCTCTCCCATTGTAACCAAACCTCCACTAATTTAGCAAAGGTAAACCAAGTGCTAACTTATGGTCAGCTAGAAGAAAAAAAGAAGTAATGAATAATGGAACAAACTCACCCACCAGGGGAAGGAGACGACCCAGTCCTCCATCCTAACCTCATGAGCCTTGGTTCCTTTGGTGGCTGGAAAGGGGCTCTGCCCCAGGTAACCCCTGAGTCCTCAGGAAAATCCTGAGCAGCCGCCAGAGTCAGGGATGCCTCGGTGCAGACAAACCCCTCTGCAGTTCACCTAGGAAGCATTCTCTGGTTACCATTTTTATTTATTTATTTCTGTCATGGTAGAGTCACCAATTTGTTAGGCCTTAAGGCAGGGCCTTTATGGATAACCGGAGGTGGCATGAAGAAAACTTTAACACATGAGAGTTAGGCAAACTCACATTTATTACATCTGCAGAGGTAAGGAGCCAAGGTCAGTCCAATGTGACTCAGACCTGACTGCATGCTGCAGTTTTACTCTTGCTTAAATACCTAACTTATTACTTAGCATTTGCTTTGATTATGCTTTAGCTTTTATGCATATGGATGAACACACATAGGTAGCTATATAATTGTATGATTAGATGTTCAGGAAATCATGCTTGCACATACATTGCATGACCAAAAAAAGGGTAGATAACTCCACCACTGGGTGGGAAATTTACTATGTTAATTAAGAAAGTTGAAGTGAGAACAGCAAGGGACTTCTCCTGTGCAGTCTGGCCAACCAGTTGAAGCTGGTTTTCATACTTCATAGCTTCAACAGGATATTCTTGACCACCAAAAGTGGAATTTGGCAGAGAGAGGGTTGCATTTCATTATCTTCTAATTTACATACATTTCTTTCCTTTGTATCCTAGTAACAGGAAGAAAAACAAGTTACCTTCAGGTATTTGGTCATCCTACACCATTCCCTGGGAGGGCTGGGGTTGGGCCTTCCTGCTCACTGGGGTGGGGGTGAGCAGAGCAGGATAATCTTGAGCAAGATTGGAGAAAGGCATTGTCTAGTTGGGACCAAATCAGTGCAGCATCTGCAAAGGCAGCAAATAGAACTAGAATGTGGGATGTTCTCTCAGGTTTGGAAGGTAGACACCAAGAATGCACAGAGTGCTCAGTGCAAGTGATGCCCCTTGTCTCAACACCCCGGCTATCCACATGGGTGGTTCTGGAGCTGTCACTCTTATCCAAACACTTCCCACCCACCCCCACTCTGCAGACCTGTGATCACTCAGGCTACTCTCAGTCACATCCCACTTTCATTCACCAAACTCTGCATGCCCAAATTTTGGACAACTATATCTGTAATGATAAGGCCTCAACTCATTCAGTGACACATTCTGCATTTCCTAAAAACACTTTTCTTGCACAGTGTTTGAATTTCCTAGGCTACTCAAGCAAATACTGTGAAATCTGTCATGTTAAAAAATGGGACTTTATTGCAGTTTTGAGGCTCAAAGAAAGTCCAAATCCAGACATCAACAAGGTGATGCTTTCTCCCAGAAGACTGTGGCATTCTGAGGCTGGCTGCTGGTGATCTGGCTCCTCTGTCACATGTCAAGTCATGAGGTGACACCTCCTGGTCTTTCCCTTTTTTCCAAGTTCCATGGATGTCTGCCTCTTTCTCCCTGTGGCTTTCTCTCTGTTTGAATTTCCTTCTGCTTATAAAGGACTCCAGTAATAGATGAAGACCCATCCTTCTTGAGGTGGGTCACATCATAACTCAAATATTTTCATCAAAAGTTCCGACTTACATCAATAGTAGAAGCTCTAAGTGCAGTGAGGACAGGGTGAAGTAGCATGTGCCCAAGGAATGCAGACACAGCCCAGAACCTACTGCCATGCTTGTCCCCTCAGCTGCTCACTCAGGATCTCTAGCAGTCTACATGTGCACATAATGCCCTGGGCTACCAGCCACAACAGAAGTGGCAGCAATTCATCTGGACTGCTACTCATGTCGGGCTCCTCCTGGAGTGAGGCAGGGCCTGGGACTGCTGCACTGGCTTCTCAGTACCTCACAACCAGCACAGGCACTGTCCAGGCTGAGGTCAAGAAGCAGATTTTCAGGATGATTGACTAGAAACTTCAGAAACTTGAGAAGAGAAAAGGGCAAGCTTGGTGATTACCAGGATCGAATGAACAAAGGGGAGAGGCTTAATCAAGATCAGCTATAATGGTATCCAAGTAACAGGAAGTCACAAATAACATGGAGTTTGAAAAGAGCTAAAGAGGAGTTTCATGGCATTAAGTTAAGATATTTAGAAAACAATAAAGAAGCACACTGGGAGCAGTTTATACCAGAAGCTGAACAGATATGTTTAAAAACTGTACTTGAGCTGCAGTATATTTTGGACAAATTGGAAGATGATGAGATGTGAACTGACATGGAACAAGTTTTGAATGGAGTGTCAATACTGTCTGAAGAGGAGTTGTCATTATTGAATGAATTCTATAAATTAGTTGACCCTGAACAGGACATGAGCTTGAGGTTAAATGAGCAGTATGAACATGACTCCATTCACTTGTAGTACTCATTGGAAGGGAAGGAAAAATCGGTATGTGGAACTACATATAAAGCTCTAAAAGAAACTGTTGAGTGTGTTTTCCAGTCAAACTACTTTGACAGAACCCACAACTACCAGAATGGCCTGTGTGAGGAAGAGGAGGCAGTCTCAGCACCTACAGTTGTAGACTAGGTAACTGAATTTGAACCTGAGCCAGCAGAAGAATACACTGAACAAAGTGAAGTTGAATCAACAGTATGTAAATAGACAATTTATGCCAGAAACACAGTTAAGCAGCAGTGTAAAGGAGCAGGTAGATGAGTGGACAGTTCAAAGAGTTTAGGTGGTAAATTCACTCCAGCAGCAACCACAGGTTGCATCTTCTTCAATAACAGAGCCCCACTCTTTGACTCCAGTGGCTCAGACAGATCCCCTTGTGAGAAGGCAGCAAGTATGTGATTTTATGGTGCAAATGCAGGGGCCCTATAGTTTCATACAGGATTCAAAACTGGATTTTGAAAACCAGACACTTGACCCTGCCATTGTATCTGCACAACCCATGAATCCAACACAAACCATGGACGTGCCCCAGCAGGTTTGCCCTCCAGTTCATTCTGAATCTAGACTTGCTCAGCCTAATCAAGTTCAAGAAGCTACATTGGTTCATTTGGTTTCATCCACAATTGGGGGGTATGCAGCATTTCAGCCCTTGTATCAGCTTACTCATGCTACAGAGCAATGACCACAAATAGAACCACTTGACCAGATTCAGACCACAATCTTTTTAAACAGAGACCAGACTACAGCACCATCATCCATTCCTGCTGCTTCTCAGCCTCAGGTGTTCCAGGCTGGGACAAGCACACCTTTACATAGCAATGGAAACTACGTAAATGCAGGTTCATATCAATCCATGCAAACAGTGTTCTATATGAATGCCCCAGTCCTCCTGTTAATGAACCACAAACTTTAAAGCAGCAAAATCAGTACCAGGCTAGTTATAATCAGAGCTTTTCCAGTCATCCTCACCAATAGAACAAACACAACTTCAGCAAAAACAGCTTTAAACAGTGGTAGACACTTACCATTGTTCCCAGGACCCCCATCAAGTGACTGTAAATACCAACAGGCTCCCCAGCAAAACAATGGATTTCCACATAGCAGTTAGCCCAGGAGTTTTTAACCATTTTGTTCCCTGGACCCCTTTGTCAGTCAGTGAAAACCATGGATCCCTTACTAAGTCCACACTATACTGTGTATTATTTAATAAATATGCCACACCCTCACCATGTTCCTACAAGAATGTTTTTTTGAATTTCAATTGGAACTCACAGACCCCTTGTTAAGAACCCCTGAGTTAGCCCTATTTCAACAGCTGTGGTGTGTCTTGTGGATGCTACTGTGGTGTTAGAGGCCTGTTGAATGGATACTGGGTCCCTGTCAATGGATTCAGAAGAGGATATGATGGTTACCACCCTTCATTCTCTAACACTCCAAACAGTGGTTTAAATCTCAGTTCAGTGCTCCCCAAGACTACTCTGGATATCAGCAGAATTTCAAATGAGACTCTGAGCAGAATGGACCACAGGGAGCCTCACAAGGTCATGGAGGGCTCCAAGACCCAACAGAGGGATGCAGCAAATGACCACTCAACAAGTGAATTAATCTGATTCATAGGATTATGCTTAATCACCAAAAACACACTGGTCAGTGTGCAATAATATGTTGCCAAAAGAGTTATTATCTATTTTTTTCTCTTTCAAGAAACTTATTTTAAAGGGACTGTTCTCATCCCATAAATACAGGAGTGCAATTGTCAGCTTTATATTTCCTGGATAAGGAAGGAAACTATTTTTATTCTGTGTGTTCTTAAGTGTCATCTTCAGCTTTACACATGATACTCAGATTCCTCACTCTTGCTTAGGAGAAAAACATACTTTAGAGGGTGATATCTCCACAGTTATTTGAAATGGTTTGGGAAAAACAAGATTGACTTTGGATAAAATCTGCAAGTCAGCCCTAGAGGCATTCAATGGTGATTGACAAAACTAAAATATACCCTATTATTCTTCCAATTAAAGGATAATGGAAGGTGTGGAGTATGGTTTGGCAGATCAACTGCATTTCTCAGATTTTCTAGTTAAATTGGAGCATTGAACATTTTGATGCCTACCAAATTACACAGGACTCCTTGATCACATATTTAAGATTGGCTACTAGGTCTGACACAACACTGTTCATCATCTGGCCAAATTTCTGTGGTTTAAAACATATGTAAATTGCTTTTTAATAGCAGATATTATATAAGGCAAAGCCAAAATGCAAAATTTGGCTTTGATTGGCACTTTTTGAAAAATATGTGACATATATGGGATGCAATCTGGTCAGATGTTTCTATATTTAATATGAAGTATTCAGATACCTTTTAAATACTTAGTTTCTCTGACAATGATTATTGTAAGTTTTGATACTATATGTCAATCCTTATAACATGTCCATTGTCTGTCACTAATTCTTGTATCTTGCTGTATTATCACCTGAATTGATACTGGTACTGATGAAAATGAGGCCTGAGCAGAAGCTCTTTTTCCCAAAAGCAGGGGAGGAGAAGTGGCCTGGAAACAACTGCTTCTGTTGATTGACAATTTTGGCCACCTGGATTCCATTCTTGAGCACAGCTGAGATCTAAACATGCCCATGCTGCCAAGAAGCCAGCAGTATTTGTGCTGTCTCCACATCTGGCAGGAATGGAATCAGGGGAGACTGAAAAACACACCACTCACCTGGAGAGTTAGAGATTAGACACAGCATGCCCAGTCTGGAAAGCCACTGCTTAGGCTCCCACACCCAGCAGGAGTGGAAATTGGGTGCAGTTTGAACTCTTTCCTGGGGAAGAGCAGACAGATTCACACTGTGCCCCAATGCTCCCTGGAAGGAGGAGAAACACACACTTTCTTGTGGGCAGTGCAGGCAGACTCACCGAACCCACCTTGAAGGGCTGCTGCACTCTGGTCCCCAATATGCCCCTGGACAGAGAGGAAGTACACACTCTCTGATGGGCAGATTCATCCTGCCCACCTTGAAGTGTTGCTGCACAGTGGGCTCCAACTTGCCCCTGGATGGAGAGGAAACTTACATTCTCTAGCAGGCAGATTTAACATGCCAACCTTGAAGGACTGATGGACAATCTGTGATCCTGGACAGAGAAGAAGCTCACACTCTATCAAGGTAGTGCAGGCAGATACATCCTATCCACCTTAAAAGAGCTGCTGCACACTAGGCCCTAATGCCTCCTGGAAGGAGGGGAAGTGCACACTCTGTGGACACTTTCTGTGGTCAGTGCTGGCAGACTCACTATGCCCACCTTGAACTGCTGCTGCACTCTCATCCCCAAGTTTCCCCAGGAAGAAGAGGAACCCAAGAGCAGTCTGATCACTTTCAGTCAAGACAGTACAAGAATTCACCTTGTCTACCTGGGGCATCCAGCACGGTGTTTGGCAGCTGATCAGAGAACTCATATTTATCAGGGACTGGTACCTGTGCAACACTTTTATCCCAGGTAGGCTGGCAACTTCAACCTCAACCACACCTCCACCAGAACCTAAGTCAGATGAGAATTATAGGTATGGAATAACCTAAGGGCAGCAAGGAATGACTGGATAAAGAGTACTGCCCTCGGGTACTTTAGGAAAGCCTAGATTGGGGGAGATATTGAAAAGAGTGAAGGCTTCAGAGGTTCTTTTCCAGAGTACATTGGAATCAATCTACTCTCCATTCATAGGTCCCCTGTGCCTCATTTGTATTGGGAAACCAGATCTGAGAAAGTTTTCCCTAAGGGGACACTTCTACCAATATTAGCCCTCCAGGAAATAGCAGCAAGAGAAGACAAAAAGTATCAAAAATATACCAAGGCAAGTAAAAATCAAAAGAACAGATTAACACTCATGGAGGAGGAAAATAGGAGGCTTTAACAAAAAGCCAACCAATAAGAAAGCCATAGGCTATAAATGGAAACTGAGCACAGAATAAATGCATAAAAACTCAGATGCCAAGACACCAGCAAGAAATTGCAAGTCATACTAAGAAACAGGAATTTATGGCCCATCCACAAGAACAAATTAAACCCTCTGATAAAGAATACAATATGAGGCAATCACAGTTATCTTAACAAATTTCCTTAATAAATTTAATGTGATGGCTAAAGAGATTAAAGACATTAAGAAGACTCTGGTGGAACACAAAGAAGAATTTGAACTTCACAAAGAAAGTCAGGAGAACAGAGAAAAGAATGGGGAAAATATGGAACTGGGTCTCAGGGAATTGAATGACATTGTGAAATGCATAAACATATGCACTATAGGTGTCCCAGGAGGAGTAGAGAATGGAAAAGGGACACGAAAAAATGTGAGGAAACAATGACAAAAATTTCCCAACCCTGATGAAAGACTTAAATATCAATGCCAAGGTGGACAAAGCTCTCCTTACAATAAATCTGAACAGACCTAATCTGAGACACCTACTATTCAGAATGTCAAATGCCAGAGATAAAGAAATAATTCTGAAAGCAGTAACAGAAAAACAATTCATCACACACCAGGAACACTCAAAAACTAAGTTCTGATTTCTCATTATAAACCATGGAGATGAGAAGGCAGTGGTATGATATACTAAAGGTTCTGAAAGAGAAAAACTGCCAGCCAAGAATTTTTTATCCATCACAACTCTCCTTTAGAACTGAGGGTGAGTTTGAAGTATTTACTGATATACAAAACCTAAAAGAGTATTTCACCAAGAGACTGGATTTAGAAGAAATGCAATCTGAAAGGAAAAGACGGGAAAGAGAGTTCTGGAGAAGAGTGTGGAAATGAAGATTAGTATTAAGTGTAGCAAAAAGAGAAAAAAGACAGATAATAGTAAGATAGGTCAATGGAAGGTCAAAAAATATAATGCACAAAGTGAGTAATGCTTTTACAATAGTAGAATTAAATGTTAATGGATTGAACACCCAGTCAAAAGACACAGACTGGCAGAATAGATAAAAAATATATAGCAGCCATCAATATGCTATCTAAAAGGGACTCACCTGATATGCAAGGACAGAAATAAACTGAAAGTAAAAGGTTGGAAAATGATACTGCAGGCAAACAGTAATCAAAAAAGAGATAGAGTAGATATACTAATATCAGAAAAAAAAAACTTTAAATACAAAACTGTTATAAGAGATGAAGGAAATTATATATTAATAAAAGGAGCAATTCACCAAGAACAAATAACTAATAAATATTTATGCATCTATCTGGGGTGCCCTACAATATATGTGTCACACACTTGCAAGACTGAGGACAGAAATGGATGTCTCTAAAATAATAGTTGGAGAATTCAATGCAAAACACTTATCTTTAGATAGAACAACTGGACAAAGTATCAATAAGGAAACAGAGAAGTTGAATAACATGATAAATGGACTAGACCTCACAGACATTTATAGAAATTTGCACCCCAAAATAGCAGGATATATTCTTCAAAATTGCTCATGGATCTTTTTCCAGAATAGACAATATATTGGGTCAAAAAACAAGTCTCAATAAATTTTAAAAGATTGAAACTATACAAAGCTCTTTCTCTGACCATAATGGAATGCAGCTGGAAATCAACAACAGGTGTAGACAGAGAAAATTCACAAATATATGGAGGTTAAATGACACACTCTTAATCAGTGGGTCAAAGAAGAAATTGCAAAAGAAATCAGTAAATTATCTTGAGATGAATGAAAATGAGAACACAGTATATCAAAACCCATGGGATGCAGTGAAGGTAGTGATGCACGGGAAATGTTTAGACCTCAACACTCACCTTAAAAAGAAGAAGAAAGAGCTAAAATCAAAGACCTAAGTGAACACCTGCAGGGACTAGAATAAGAAGAGCAAGCTAATCCCAATGTAAGCAGAAGGAAAGAAATAAAAAAAGATTAGATTGGAAATAAATGAAATTGCAAACAAAAAACAATAGAGAGAATCAACAAAACCAAAAGTTTGTACTTTGAGATCAATTAAATTGACAAATGCTAAGCTAAATTAACAATGAAAAATAGAGAGAAGAGATAAATAAATAAAATTGGAAATGAAAGGGGAGCATCATTATTGACCCCACAGAAATAAAAGAGATCATAAGAGGATATTATGAACAACTCTATGCTAACAAACTAGACAAAATGTACAAATTCCTAGAAAAAAACATACAGTGTACACTGACACTAGAAAAAAATAGAAGACCTCAACAAACCAATCACAAGTAAGGAGATTGAAATAATCATCCAAAACCTCCAAAAGATGAAAAGCCAAGGATCACATGGCTTCACAAGTGAATTCTTCAAATCATTCAAAGAAGAATTAATATCAATCTTGCCCAAACCCTTCCAAAAAAATAGAACAGCAGCAAATGCTTCCAAACTCATTCTATGAAGCCAATGTCACCCTAATACCAAAGCCAGAAAAATAAGACACAAAAGAAAATTATAGAGTAATTTCTCTAATGAATATAGATGCAAAAATCCTCCATAAAAACTTGCTAATTGAATCCAACAACACATTGAAAGAATTATACATCATGATCAAATGGGATTTATCCTATGTATGCAAGTTGGTTTGATACAAGAGAATCAATCAATGTTATAGTTCACATCACTAAACTAAGGAAGAAAAACCCATGATCATCTTGATTGATGCAGAAAAGGCATTTGACAAAATCCAAAATCCTTTCTTGAAGAAAACTTTCCAAAAAATGGAAATAGAAGGAAACTTTCTCATCACATTAAGATGCATATATGAAAAACCTACAGCTAATACTGCAGTCAATGGAGGAATGCTGAAAACTTTCCCACTGTGATTGGGAACAAGATAAGAATACCCACTATATTGTGCAAGAAGTTCTAACTAGGGCAATTAGGCAGCAAAGAAATAAAAGGCATCCAAATAGGAAAGGAAGAAGTAAAACTTTGACTACGTGCTGATAACATGATCCTATATCTAGAAAATCCCCCCAAAATCACAACAAAACTGCTAAAACTAATAGACAAGTTCAGCAAAGTGGCAGAATACAAGATTAATATGCAAAAATCAGTAGCATTTCTTTTTACTACTAATGAAGAATCTGAGGAGAAAATCAGGAAAAAAAATCTCATTTACAATAGAGACTTAAAAAATTGCATATATAGGAATAAGCTTAACCAAGAATGTAAAAGACTTGTATTGGAGAACTGCAAACATAGCTAAAAAAAAATCAAAGAAGACTTAAATAAATGGAAGGATATTCCATGTTCATGGATTGGAAGACTAAATATCATTAAATGTCAACTCTACCCAAATTTAACTACAGATTCAAAAAATAGAACAAAGTTGGAGGACTCTCACTTCCTAACTTTAAAGCATATTACTTAGTACAGTGGTAAAAAACAGCATGGTACTGATATAAAGATAGATATGTTGACCAATGAAATAGAATTGAGTGTTCAGAAATAGATCCTCAAATTTATGACAAAGTGATTTTTGACAAGGCTGTCAAGCTCACTCAACTAGGCCAGAACAGTCCATTCAAAAATTGGTGCTGTGAGAACTGGATATTCATATCCAAAAGAAAGAAGGAAGACCCTTATATCACATCCCTCTACAAAAATTAAGTCAAAATGGATAAAAGACCTAAATACAAAAGCTATAGCCATAAAACTCCCAGAAGAAAATGTAGGGAAACATAAACAATATCTTGCAGTAGGTGGTGGTTTCTTAAAACTTAGACCAAAAGCATGAGCAATGAAGGAAAATAATAGATAAATGGGACCTCCTCAAACTTAAATTTTTTTTTTACTTCAAAAGACTATGTAACAAAATTGAAAAGGTAGCCTAGTCAATGGGGGAAAATGTTTGGAAACCACATATCTAATAAGAGTTTGACATCCAATTTATATAAAGAAATCACAAAATCCAAGGATAAATAAACAAGCCTCCCAATTTAAAAAATGGGCCAAAGACTTAAATAGACATTTCTCCAAAGAGGAAATACAAATGGCCAAAAAGTACATGAAAAAATGTTCAACATTCTTAGCAATTAGGGAAGTGAAGATCAAAACTACACTGAGATATCATTTCCCACCTTACAAAACAGAAAACCACAAGTGCTAGAAGGATGAATAGAAATAGGAATGCTCCCTCATTGTTAATGGGAATGTAGAATGGTACAGCCTTTGTGGAAAAGTTTGGCAGTTCCTCAAGAAACTAAGTATAGCACTGCTGTATGAACTGGCAATCCCATTAGGACTGTATTCAGAAGAACTGAAATCAAGGACAGGATCTGACATTTGTACCAATGTCCATAACAGCATTATTCACAGTTACTAAAATATGGAAACAACTCAAATGTCCGTCAACCAATGAATGGATAAACAAAATGCTGTATATACATACAATGGAATAGTATTCAGCTGTATGAAGAAATGAAATTGGGATGCATATGACAACATGGATGAACCTTGAGGACATTATGTTGAGTTAAATAAGTCAGGCACAAATGGACAAATATTGTACAGTCTCATTAATATGAACTAACAGTGAGTAAATTCATGGAGGTAAACTCTAGAATATAGGTTATGATGAAATTAAATGTGGGTTGAAAATGAGAGCTGATGTTTAGTGTATGTAGAGTTTTTAATAAGGTTTATTGTAAATGTGTGGAAATGAATAGAGTTGATGATAATACATTATAGTGAGTATAAGTAACACAGCTGATTTATAAATGTGATTGTGGATGAAAGGGGTAGTTTGTATACATGATACTTAAATTAAAATGAAGCTAGATAATGTAGTGACTGAATAATAGTTATTTTGCTGATAGATGAAGTTTAATAGTATAAGAATCTTCTTCCTTTACAAAGTATTTATCATTTGGTGAAACATGGTTTAATTACAACTAATATAATTTATGGATTATAGTTAACAGTAATATTGTAATATTTTTGCAGCAATAGCAAAGAAGATATTCTATCAATTCTAAGGAACAATAATAGGGTATGAGGGGTATGGGATATTTCCCTTTGGAGTAATGAAAACTTTCTAAAGTCAACTGAGGTGACAACTCCATGATGAATATTAGAGCCAATGAATGTACACGTTGAATGGATTGTACAAAGCATGGGACTGTATAACACAATGAATCCCACTGTGGAAGATGGACTGTGGTTAACAGAACAAATCTGAAAACATTCTTTCATGAACTATATAACAAGTATATAATACTAATACAGGATGTCATTAGCCAGATGGATTGGGGGAAAAATACACCAAATGTAAGATATTGGCTGTAGCTAATAGTAATGTTTTGAAAAAGCACTTTCATAGATTGTAACAATTGTTTCACAACAATGCAAGGTGTTCATGGTGGGGTAATGTATAGGAGCCCTGTATGATGATATGCATGTTCATTTTGTAAGTTCATAATTTATACTATATGCTTATTGTTTATGGATGGTCATGTATGTAAGAGAAATTTCAATCAAAAATACAAAATATTGCTAAAAGAAAAAAAAATTTCCAACTTTCATCATCAGACAACTAGAGTTTTGCTGGGTTTGTTACTTACAAAAAATGATAGGCTGTTAAACCTTCCCCATTCAGAAGTTGTAGGGATGGGGATCTTCAGTGCTCATTTTAAATTAAAAAAAGCTCTTGACTTATAAGAAAAGTTCTTACTTACAATGTGTGGATACCCAAAAGAATGGATTAAATTTAAGTATATGTTTTTCTGGGTTGCATACAGTTTCAAACCACCACATCCAGTTAATTTTGAAACAATTAGAACTTACAGAAAAGTTGCAAATAGAGTACAAGTACCCTTTGTTTTTTCCTTGAGCCATTTAAGAGTAAGTAATCAACCTAACTCCCCATTATTCCCTTAACACTTATATGTGTATTTCCCTTAAATAAGGAATTCTACATAACCATATTACAGCCCTCAGTATCAGGAAATCAAAACTGAAACATTACCACCATCTATTCATCAGACTCTAATAATGTTTCATCAGTTGTCCCAATAATATCCCTGGACTGTGAAAGGAGCCAGTCCACTATCCCAAGTTGCCTTTAGTTGATGTGTTTTAATAACCTTCTGCCTGTCATAGTTCCCCAGTCTTCCATGGACTTTCATGAGATAACATTTTTGACTATCAGTGGTCAGTTATTCTGTAGTGTCTCTCCCTACATGTTTGTGGCTGATGTTTCAAGTTGTGCATCTTTGGAAGGAATATATAGAAGTGATGCTAGGTCCTCCTGGCATCATGGCAGGTGGATCCTGATTTTGACTATCACATCACTGATAGTTTTTAGCTTCTCCACTCTGTAGTTATTCTTTTCTTCTGTATATAAGTATTTTGGGGAAGGAGTGCTTTGAAACTATATAAGTATCCCATTTCTCATCAAGCTTTATGTACGCATGCATATATGTACGTATGTATGTGTTTCAACCTGGAGTCAGGTTTCCTATTTAATTCAATAGGTTATCTGTTGATATCATTACTTATTCTAATGTTATAATTTTCCTTGATTTCACCAGTAGGGGCCCTATAAGCTAACTTCTATGTCCTTTTGATGGATCTCCTTGATTTGTTGAGCCCTTCCTCATTTTCTAGCAATAAGGTGCTGTAAGCTCATGTTTCACTTTTCTTGCCACATTTCTGGAATCAGCCATTTCTCCAGGGAACCTTAGATCCTGTCAGTGGAGAATTGTGTTCAGACACTAAGATCTGGGTGCTAGGTGTGCTCCTAGCTTCTGGGTGGTGATGGCTTCCAGGTCCTCAGAGACAGAGGCCACTCTGGAGGGGACAGCCTGATAATGCAGCTTGGGGGTCTGGGTCCAGCCAGCATGTCTGAGCTGCTGGCCTGTGTGAGGGTATGCCTGAGATGGTCGTTTAAGGAATGCAAATGGTGATCCCAGGAGGGGAGTGCCATGAAGTTCCTTAGTATAACTTTTTAGTTTGAAATCCTTTCAATCTTACAAGATATTTCAAAAATAATAGAAAATCATATGGAGAACATCAATCCACCCCACACTCAGATACCCAGGTCCACCTACGCTTAACATTTTGCCACATTTGCCTCATCATTTAGTCTATTTTTTCTATCTATTAAACATTTGAGTTGTATACATGCCCAGGTGATTTTGGCTGCTTGAGGGCCTGAAGCAAAGTACATAGCCTGAGGAGCTGCTTGTGTGTATGTATAGGGTGTGTGTTCATGTATGTGTGGGAAGGGTGTAACTGCACTAGCCTGGACCTCACATTGATATGAGATGTCACCTCAGGAATGTCAGAGACTCACAATCCCACTTGCAATATCCACCCTGATTTATCAACAACTGCCCAATCTTAAGCAAAACAGCAAATACACACACACACATACACACATGCATACACCTTAACAAAACCAATCCAAACAAAACAGTATAGAAATCACAGATAGCAACACTGGAAAAACAGAAACATTGCCCAAGATCACAAAGAGTCACACATCATATCCATGAGGTTCTCCATCCTTAAGGGCAACATTTTAAATGCAAGAACATGAAAAGCAAAGTAAAAATCTTCTTGTGAACACACTTTAGACTTACAGATAAGTGTACAGATACATAAAAGATTGTGTGCTCTTTAACTTCCTTTGCTTTCCCTTGCTGCCCCTTGCCCTCAAGTGAGCATCTAACCTAATCAAAAGGCATCATCAGTAATTTGTACACTATTAACTAAATTATGAATGTTTTTGGAAATTCAGGATTTTCCCATGAATGTCCTTTTCTGATCCAGGGTCCACTTTGCAGGAACTGTTATTTCACAGAATCCATTCCAGCTTTAAATATCCAATATCCTTCCTTGTCCTCATTAACTTTATATGTGTTTTTATTTTGAGACACTTAGAAATTATCCCAATAAAACTATGCAAGAATTCTTTGTTACCAATCAAGTTTTTCTTTACTCATCAACAAAGATGGACATGTGCTACTTTCATATACTTTTCTGTGTATAAAGTGAATTATTTTGTTAATGTCATATCATCTTGCTGTGGGATTTCCACACCATGAACTGCATCCATTCTCAGCTACTCTTGACCTTTCCATTTGTGACACTTAGAATTTGGTGAATCTCAGAAATAGGATATATTTTTGAATTAATTTCTGTAAATGTGAGACCCTTTGATTGCATTAGATTCTGTTAAGGGACCTTGCTTAGATCAGTTGATTAAATCACTTTTAATTGTTCTGTGCCAGAGAGACATGAGTCAGTCTCTGCCCTCTTGCTGGGTTAGATATAAACAGACACAGAGAAATGAAGCTGCAATACTGATCCTGTCATGTGAGAGAGCAGACTGCAGGAAAACAGAAAATATCCAAGAGGCTGAGAGATGTCTAGGAGTCCAGAATCAGCACAGCACAGAAGTTCAGAAAGTCCCCCAAGGGGCCAGGCCATGGAGCTGCTCAAGGCTGAGATGTCAAGCCCACCCATATGCCTGATCTCCCAGTTGAGCTCCAGGAGAAGATGAGCCCAGAAGGGAATGCAGGGACTTAGGAAGAGATGAGCTGCCATCTTGCTTCACCACATAGCAGGAGCCCAGGGTCACCACTAGATGACTTAAGCAAAAAAGCATCTCTACACATGCCTTGATTTGGACCTTTCATGACCTCAGAACTGCAAGCTTTTACCCTAAATAAAATTCCCATTTCTGGTATTTTGTAACAGCAGCCCTAACCATGATTGCTTTTCCTTTGAATGTCATCTTTTTTATTTACAGTCTTCTAAGATATAGTTTTTACTTTCAGATGATTTCCCCTTCCTGTTCTAGTGATGTTTTAGCCTTATGGATTGCAAAGTGATCATTGAAAGGAGGATTGAAGTCATCTGCAAGTTTTGGAATCTGCAAATATTGCCTCTGACACTGTCTCACTGTTTTTTTTTCCCTTACAGTATCCAAATTCCACATATGTTCAGTTAAGTTATTGTACACCATATGTACTTACTTGCTCTTCACCTATTTTTCTCTGTCCTCCTAATACTTTCTTGGAGTTGGTATCCTGTATTCCAGTTTGCCAATTCTTTCTACAACCATGTCTCATCTGTTTTTCCAGCCATCTTTGAGTTATTTCTCTAGGTGATTATAAATGACATAAAAATTACATTTGGATAATTTTCCTTCTACAAGGTTCTGCGTTCTCTACTGAAAGTGAAAAGTTCTTTTTTATTTCATTAGCATATTAATTATAATTATGAGATTCAATGAGTAGCTTTTTAAAAAAGTTTTAAAGGATACTTTGATTACTTAAATATTACTAAAAAAATATATGGATTCCTATATGACCCACTCCCCACACCTCCCACACCCTCCCACATAAAAATCCTTCATTAGTGTGCATATTCATTGCAATTGATAAATGTATCCTCGTGCTTTGCCATTGAGAATGGACCATAGTTCACATTGTAGTCTAAACTCTCCCACACAGTTATGTACGTTATGTGATGATATCAAATGACCTATGGCTGTCATGGCAATGTCATTCAGGATGAATCCTAAGTCCCCCCAAAAGTGCCCATATCACAACTGTTTTTTCCTCTCCCCACCCCCAGAGCCCCTGTGGCCACTGCCTCCACATCACTGTTGTAATGTCTTCCATTGCTAGAATCACAATATGTCCATAGTAGAATACCAGCAAGTCCACTCTAGTACATAGTTCATTCCCCAATCCTGAGGAATCTGGGATGGCACCATCCACCCCACCTCCAATTGAGAAAAGGCTTTGATCCCATAAAGCTAATGAGTTGGACTCTACTGCTTGCAGCCATTACATCTCTCATTTCCCTGGCATGTTGGTGGTCAAGTCTCACCTCCCTGTTAGCTGTCCTGGGTGAGTTGAATTGAAATAGAGAGCATGTGTTGCAACTCCACTGAGGTTCCAGGCCCAACTGGCATATTGACAGCCCAAAGATTCCAGTCTATTAGACATAGACCTACAAACTCCAGCACCAAGTATAGGTTTAAATAGAAGGGACAGATGATCCATGTATAGAGAAGCCATAATTGAGTCCAACTCTGTCACTCTCAGGAGCATAAACTCCAAAGTAGGGGCCACTGGAAATGAACCAAACTCTGGAGCTATCTGCCCAGACCATAGGAATTAGGTGATTCCAGAGCCCGCAGGAGCCTCACTATTTGGGGTAGTATCCACTTTGGCAGTCTATGAGATACTGCTGAGATGTGCATATGTGTTATCTCTGGGATGACCTCCTGACTCACTTTGAAGTCTCTTAGCCATATAAACTCATTTGTCTTTACATTTCCCCCCTTTTATTTGAGATCTTTTTCCAGTTGCATTGCTATTTCGTGCTTGGTAGTAATCCCTCAGTGCCAGGGAGGCTCATCCCCAGGTGTCATGCCCCACAGTGCGGGGAATGTAGTGCATTTATATGCTAGTTTGGCTTCTATAAAAGTCACATTTGAGCACCAAGGAGGCTCTCAGGAAGCAATTCTTTGGCACCCTACAACAATAGGCTAAATTTCAATTTCAAGAGCAAAGGCTCATAAACATAGTCATCAGTATCAAGGGCTCATCAGTGGATCATCTTCATTCACCAGTCATTGCCCCTGCACTTGGGGGACTGTTGCTGCTTGATTAGAAAATGTGGCAGAGCTCTTCAGGATGGGAATTCAATATTCTTTTGGTTATTCTGTGATTCTCATCCCACTATGACAATGCCCCATGAACATTTGAACATATTTATATACATTATGTATGCCCAGGTGAACTTCCTTCCATGTGTCCCCCATCACTGACATCCCACACCAATGATCCTCCCCTGCCCCAGTTACATCCTTCTGTGAGCCAAAGCTTTTTCAAAACTGAAGCCATTAAATTGCCAAATTCAATTAATAGGAAAATGAAATAATAAAGATTGGTTTAAATATAAGAAATAAAATACATAAAAATTTTTAAAAACTAAAAATAAAATAAAATTAAAAGATTGGGATATTAAAAATTAATGAAAAATATTTTTAAAATTTTTGACATTTTTGTCTTTTATCACTGTAATATCTGGTGTCCTGTATATACCGTGACATTTTTTCCCATTTATTCCCCAGTGTCTTACTTTTTGCATTTTGTTTTCAAAGAAGTTTTAGGTCACAGTAAAGTCATATACAGAATACAGGGTATTCCCACATACCCAACATCCTCTCTTTTTCCCACTTCCCATATTAATATCTTTTTTATGTGGATGGTACTTTAGTTGCAACTGATAAACAAAGATTGAAACATAGCTGCTAACCATGGTCAGTGGTTTACACTATGGTTTATATTTTAGACTGTACACTTTTATAAATGCTGATGATATTTAACATGGCTGGTGTCTATCATTGCAAGATCATGTAGAACACTTCCATTGCAGATTAAATACCACCTGTTCAATCTATTCTATTCCTCCCCCCTCCCCTTGGGGCCCATGGCAACCCCCTGCTTTCACTCCTTGGATGACAAAATTCATAGTTACTTGCAACAACACTGAGGTCTTGAAACACTGGTTTGTCCTCCCCTGTTAGGGACAGCCCATGTTCTTGAGAGACTTCCACCCCTCTATTTGTGAACAAATTAGTCCTCTCCAGGATGAAAGTTCAACTCCTTCCTGACCATTAAGTGAGTTTCCAGTCACTGATACAACACATAATGACAAATCAATCACCCACACACTCCCTAGAAGCCTGCTCCAGGTACAAAGTGTCCTGAGTGACTCCCCCAACCACAACCTAAACCAGTAACCCTTCCTTGTCATATTGCCATAAGAGCATTCCCAACTTTGTACTTTCAACCACATACCCACCAATCCACAGTGTTCAACTGGACCCTCTCTCAACCCTCACCCCAGTTACCTGGACCTTCCAACCCACACTCCCCAATCTGCCCACCTATCAAACCTGCACCACCCAACCCAATAATATCACTACCCTCCTGTCATATCCCTTCAATGCACAGCTACACAATTTCATCTCACCGTAGTTTACATGCATGTCAGCATTGGCTCACAGCCTTCTTCTCCCTTTCTATTTCCAGTGAACTGATCTTCCAGACAATAGTTCTCTGAGTCTTCTCAATTTGCTTGATTCATATCAGTGAAATCATGTACTGTTCATCCTTCCATGCCTGGCTTGCTTCACTCAACATAAGGTCCTCAAGATTCATCCACATTATCCCATGTTTTAGGACTGTATTCCTTCTAACAGATGAGTAATATTCCATTGTATGTATGTACCACATTTTGTTTATCCATTCATCTGTTGATGGGCATTTGGATTGATGCCAACATTTGGCAATAATGCATAATGCCGTTATGAACATTGATGTGCTTATATCTGTTCATGTCCTTGCTTTCAATTCTTCTGGGTATATACCCAGCAGAACAATTGCTGGATCATATGGCAGATCTCTACTTAGTTTTTTGAGGAACCACCAAACAGTCCCGCACAATGGCTAGACCATTCTACATTCCCACCAGGAGTTGATGAGGGTTCCCATTCCCCAAAATCCTCTCCAACACTTGTAGTCCTCTGTTTATTTAACAGCCACCAATCTAATGGGTGTAAGATGTTATCTCATTGTAGTTTTGATTTGCATTTCCCTAATAGCTAGTGATGTTGAGTATATTTTCATGTGCTTTCTAACCATTTGCATTTCTTCCTTGGAGAAGTGTCTTTTCAAGGCACTTGCCCATTTTTTAAACGGGTTGCTTGTCTTTTTATTTTTGAGATGTAGGATTTCTTTATATATGCTGGATATTAGACTCATCAGATATACGGTTGCCAAATATTTTCTCCCATTGGGTAGGCTGCCTTTTTACTTTCTTGATAACATCCTTTGAGGTGCAAAAGTTTTAATTTTGAGGAGATCCCATTTATCTATTTTTCTATCACTTCTCATGCTTTGGTGTGAATTTCATGAAACCATTTCTTATTACAAGTTCCTGTAGATGCTTCCCTACATTATCTTCCAAGCTCTTTATGGTCTTGGCTCTTATATTTAGATCTTTGATCCATCTTGAGTTGATTTTTGTACAAGGTGTGAGATGGTGTTCCTCTCTCATTCTTTTGGATATGGACATCCAGTTCTCCAAGCAGGATTTGTTGAAGAGGCCATTCTCTCCCAGTTGAGTGGGCTTGGTGCCCTTGTCTAATATCAGATGACTGTATAAGTGAGGGTCTATATCAGAACTCTCAATTCGGTTTCCTTGGTCAGTATGTCAATCCTTGTGCCAATACCATTCAATTTTGATCACTGTAGATTTGTAGTATATTTTAAAGTCAGGTAATGTGATTCCTCCAATTTCATTTTTCTTTTCCAATATGGCTTTGGCTGTTTGGGGCCTCTTACCTTTCCAAATAAATTTTGTTGTTAGTGTTTCCAATTCAGTTAAAAATGCTTTGTTGATTATACTGGGATTGCATTAAATCTGTTGATTAGTTTGGGTAGGATAGACATCTTAATGATGTTTAGTCTTCCTATCCATGAACAGAATATTCTTCCATTTATTTAAGTCTTCTTTGATTTCTTTTAACAGGTTTTGTAGTTTTCTGTGTATAAATCTTTTACATCTTTACTTAAATTTATTCATATGTATTTGATACTTTTAGCCACTGTTGTAAATGTTAATTTTTGAATTCCTCCTCAGATTGCTCATTATTGATGTACAGGAATGCTACTGATTTTTGAGCATTGATCTTACAATCTGCAATTCTATTGAACTCGTTTATCAGTTATATAAGGTTGGTTGTAGATTTCTCAGGGCTTTCTACGTATTGGATCATGTTGCCTGGAAATAGTGAAAATTATACTCCATCCTTTCCAATTGGATGCCTTTTATGTCTTTTTCTTGCCTCAGTTATCAAGCAAGTACTTCTAGAACAATGTTAAATAGGAGCAGTGATAGTGGGCATGTGTGTCTTGCTCCTAATCTTAGTGAGAAATGTTTTAGATTTCATTATGGTATATGATGTTAGCTGTGGGTTTTTCGTATACACCTTTTATCGTTTTCAGAAAGATTCCTTCTCTTTCTATCTTTTGCAGTGCTTTTTTCCCAGAAAGGGTGCTGTATTTTGTCAAATGCTTTCTCTGTATCTATAGAGATGATCTTGTGATTTTTTTTCTTTCGATCTGTTTATGTGGTGTATTATATCAACTGATTTTTTTATGTTGAACCATCCTTGCATACTGGGATGAAACACACTTGGTCATGGTGTATAATTCATTTGATATGCTGTTGAATGTGATTAGCAAGTGTTTTGTTGAGAATTTTAGCATCTAGGTTCATTAGAAACATTGGTCTGTAGCTTTCCTTTCTTGTGGCCTCTTTGTTTGGCTTTGGTATTAAGGTAATGTTGGCATCATAGAATGAGTTAGGCAATGTTCCTTCTATTTCTATTTTTTGAAAGATTTTAAGCAGGATTGTTGTTAGTTCTTTCTTGGGTGTTTGGTGGAATTCACCTGTGAAGATGTCTGCTCCTGGGCTCTTCTTATTTAGGAGGTTTTTGATGACTGTATCTCTTTACTCTTAATTGGTCTGTTAATTTCATCAGTTTCTTCTTTCTTCAATGTTGGCTGCTTGTGAGTTTCTAGGAATTTGTCCATTTCCTCTAAATTATCCTTCTTGTTGGCATATAATTTTTCAAAGTGTTCTTGAATGATACACTTTTTTTTTCTGTGGGGTCAGTGGTTATATACACTTCCTCATTTCTTATTTTGTGTTTTTGCATATTTTCTCTTTTTTCTTTGTTACTCTAGCTAAGAGTTTGTCAACTTTATTGATATTCTCAAAGAACCAGCTTTTGGTTTTCTTTATTTTTTCTAGGGCTTTCTTATTTTCTATTTCATTTAGTTCTGCTCTAATCTTTGTTATTTCCTTCTTTCTACTTCCTTTGGGGTAAGATTGTTGTTTTTTTCTAATTTCTTCAGGTGCGTAGTTAGGTATTCGATTTTAACTCTTTCTTCTTTTTGGTTATAGGCATTTATGGCTATGAATTTCCCTCTCAGTACAGCTTTTGCAGCATCCAATAGGTTTTGCTATGTTGTGTTGTCATTTTAATTAATTTAAAGGCAGTTACTGATTTCTTTTGAGATTTCCTCCTTAACCCATGGTTTATCTAAGAGTGTGTTGTTTAACTTCCATATCTTTGTGTCTAATCTGGTTCTTTGTTCCTTACTGATTTCCAATTTCTTTCCATTTTTGTCAGAGAAATTACTTTGTATAATCTCAATCTTTCTGAATTCATTGAGATATTTTCTGTGGCCTTGCATGTGTTCAATCTTGGAGTATGATACATGTGCATTTGAGAAGAATGTGAATCCCACTGTATTTAGGTGTAGTGTTCTGCATATAGCTATTAGACACTGATCCTCTAATGTATTAATCAAAGTCTTTATTTCTTTATTGATTCTCTGTCGAGATGTTCTGTCTATTGATGATAATGGTGTATTAAAGTCCCCCACTATAATTGTAGAGGCATCTGCTTCTCAATTTAGTCCTCCAGTATTTGCCTCACATATTTTGAGATGACCCTGCTAGGTGCATCAACAATTGAAAATTGTTCTTTCTTCTTGAAAGATTACTCCTTTCATTAATACATAGTGTCTATCTTTGCCTTTTACAATAGTTTTGCATGTAAAGTCTATTTTGCCTGATATTAGTATACCTACTCCTGCCCTTTTTTTGTTTTCTGTTTGCTAGTAAGATTGTTTTCCAGCCATTTGCAATCAGCCTCCTTGAATTCCTCGATCTAAGTTGGGTTTATTTTTGACAACAAATAGATTAGTCATATTTCCTTAACCATTCTGCCAGTCTGTGTCTCTTGATTGGTGAGCTTAATCCATTAACATTTAGTGTTATTTCTCTCAAGGAATTACTTACATTAGCTATATTTTCTTTGAGTTTATGTATGTCATATGTTGTTTTTATTTTTCATTTTGTCTTCTTAGTTGTTCTTACACTTTCCTCCAACTCTTTCCTGTTTTTTCCTTTCAACCTGCAGCACTCCCTTTAGTATTCTTGAAGTACAGGTTTCTTATTGACCTACTCTTTTAATTTCTGTTTATCTGTCAATATTTTGAATTCTCCATCATTTTTGAATGCCAGCTTTGTTGGTTAGAGAATTCTTAGCTGGACGTTTTTTTTATAACCTTAACTTTCTCATACCACTGCCTTCTTGCCTCCATGGTTTCACATAAGAAATTGTTGCTTAAACTTATTGAGTTTCCCTTTTACATGATGGTTTATTTTTCTCTTGCTGCTTTGAGTATTTTATCTTTGTCTTGAGCATTGGACAGTTTGATGAGTATATGTCTTGGAGTAGGCCTGTTGGGACTTATACTCTTTGGGATCTGCTTCACTTCTTGGTCATGTACATCTATCTCTTCAATAATGTTGGGATGTTTTCAGCCATTATTTCCTCCAACATTTCTTCTCTTCCCTCTCCCTTCTCTTCTCCCTCTGGGATGCATATAAAGTATATGTTTCTGCATTTTTGTTGTCAATCTACTCCCTAAATCCCTGCTGGATGTTTTTCTAATTTTTTATCTATCTGTTCTACTATCCATTTGGTTTTAGATGTACTGTCTCCAACATCACTAATTCTTTCCTCAGCCTGTTCAAATCTGCTGTTATATGCTTTCAGTGTCCTTTTGTTTTCTTGCATTGTGCCATTCATCACCATCATATCCGTTATCTTTTTATGTATGTTTACAATTTCTTCAATATCTTCTCACAGTGTCTTCTTAATATCCTTAATCTCTTCCTTCACTTCATTAAGTTGGTCCATGATATTTGTTTGGACAACTATGTTTAGTTGTCCAATGTTCTACATTTCTTCCTGGTTTTTGGTTTGTTCATTGGACTGAGCCATGTCTTCTTGTTTCTTAGTAAGTTTTTATATATATTTTTTGCTGTTGCATCATCTTTTTATCTTGATTGGTTTATTCAGTTGATTAGCTTCTCTCTTTACTCTAGAAAAGTAAATACTCAATTTATTTAATTGCTGTTTGTGTGTGTGTGCTGTTTTCTCTTTGGTACTTTGTTCTTCTTATTCTATTTTCTTGCTGTTGTCTGTGTTCCCTTGAAGGAAAAATTAGGGTCAGAGAAAGTGAAAGAGGTAAGAAAAGTAAAAGGATAATAGTAATAATAATAGTAATCATTAGAAGAGGAACAGTATAAGACCTTGAAAATGAATATTTAACTCATGTAATCAATGTAGAGTAATAGGAGTGAAAAACTGGAACACCAACAATGAAATGGGAAACTGAATAAAGAAAAATACGTAGAATGAATTACAAGGCCAGAATGATGAGGAGAGAGGAAATGAGTAAAGAAAAGACAAAATAAGTTAATAAAAAAAGAAAACAGGATAGATGAGATAGAAACAAAAACCAGAAAAATTGATGACTAAACAAAGAGAGGTGGAATGTAAGAACAACAGCAGAAAATGGAAGATAGAAAGATGAAGGAAGGAAAAGAGATAATGTTGGTAGACAAAATTGGTATACACAGAAAAGGGGAAATCAAGGATGAGGAAGCACAGCAACCAAGAATCAAGCCAGCAACACCTTGACAAACTTATCTCTTTCCAGCTCCCTCCAGATCAATTCCCTTAAGACTCCTTCTCTGTTGGTTCCCAAAACAGCTCACTCAGGCATGATATTGCCCCCATTCAGCCATTTTTTTGTGAGAGAAACCTGTCTATGTTCCTTTGAATTAAAAAAAAAAAAGGACCATAGAAAGGGAAAGAGATAGGAAGACAAAAACAATAACTGTAATGATAATAGTAAAATGTAGGAGAGCAACCATACAAGACCTAGGAAATTGAAAAATTAACATGAGGTAGAAGCACAGAGAAATAAGATTAGGAAGTGGGATAGAAACAATGAAATAAGAATCAGAATAGAGAAAAAATATATAGAATACATTAAAAGGCAGAAATGGTGAGAAGTGGGGAAAAGAGAAGAGAAAAGAGACATAGGAAAAAGTCAACAAGAGAAAGTAAACAGAAAAAAAGTAGACAGGGAGAAATATAAACAAGAAAAAAAATGGATACCAAATAAAAGAGGTGTTATGAAAGCACAACAACGGAAAACAGTAGATATAAAAATAAAGGGTTGAAAAGAAATAACATATGTAGAATAGATCAGTAACCAAAGGAAAAAAAGAGAAAAAAGGAAAAGTAAACAAACCGAGAAACAAAAGAATCAGATACAAAGAAACAAGGAACAAGACAGCAGCAGTGGGAAAAAAAAAAAAAAACATGGAAAAAGAAGGCTTC
>JAQZBX010001994.1:37994-76269 GCA_029593785.1 Cabassous unicinctus | reverse complement strand
CCCCTAATTAAACTGAGCAGTTGTCTGTTGCTACAATTTCTGCCAAACAGCTGCTATTGTTGGGTGGTAAAATAAATAACAACACTAGTAAAAAATTTGTTATATCCCAAAATACAAAATAAATAAAACAGAGCTTAATTGGCTGTCATTTTCATCCCCGGGTATGGATTTAATTATTTAAACCAATGAAACTGAGTGTTCTGATTCTGAATAACAATAAATGGTCAGGCTGACAACTTTGTCTTCTCTCCTCTGGGGCTGCTAGTCCTGTCACGCCTTCTGCACTCGCTGAGCTTCTCACCTTGCTGGACGGAAAGGTAATTTCTTCATCAGCAGCTAAACAGGTATGTCCAAACTTTCCAAAGCTTTGGAATGCTCTGCTATCCCAGTAAGTTGTTAAGTGAAACCCAAAGGCCATTGCTAAGTGCATTTTGTGATTGTAATTATTAAATGTTTATGAGTGATATTTTTATGCTGCAATGTAGAAAACATTTTATTTAGCAAAGATATAAAGCCAGTGTGTGCTTCGCAGGCAATTTGCTTCTCATCTTTGCTAACTGGGGAAAATAGTTAATTGTTTGGCTTTGCCCTGAATGTTCCCCCAAATATTTGTGTGTCTATAAGGCTGGGCCCTGCAGCTCGGGGGCTGCTAGCTGCCTGCTGCTCCCTTGGGCTCCAGCGAGATTAGAGCGGTGGCAGCCTTGGCTCTCTTGTCACTGTCACGTGGTTGTCCTCAGAAAATGAGTCCTCCAGCAAGGAGCCCAAAGTCAGATTACTGCCTACTTGTTGGATAAAATTTTACACACACACCCAGTATGTGTTGAAAACGCAGAAAAACAGCATCATCTGAAGTGGCCTTCTGCCTCATCTCCACCCCCACCTCCACCTAAGGGCCCTAGGTGGGTGGCAGACTCCTGGAATTCAGAAAACTCTCTCACAGATAAGTACTTAGAAGCATAAAGAACACCGTGGCAGCATGGCAGCTGCCTGATCGCAGCCTCAGATAAGATATCACAGCTGTCAATGCTGCAGCCAGAAATGTAATGTTATTTTAATGGTGCCTTTTGCGTTTAATATTTATCCACACCGACAGGAGTGGCAGGTTACAAAGTGAGACTTTGGAAAAGCTGCTGCTGCTGGCTAATTGTGAGCCACCACGGAGCATACACTGGGTTCTCTGCTGTGAAATTGGAGACAGGAACTAAGAAAGGCTCTGTTTACCCGTCACCGAGCGACGCTGTCAACTGCAGCGACCTTGCCACATTTAGGAGACTATTTTGGTTGCCTGGATGTCAGAGGAATACAAATGTTTATGACAATGCTCAGCTGTAGTAGAAAGATTCGATGGCCTGAGGGCAGAAAAAAACTATATATAAATAAGAGCAGATGAATTGTAGCATTTGAAATGAAAGAGGGAAAAATCTATCTCTTTCTACTCTTCCTGTCCGCCAAAAAAAAAAAAAAAGCCTAATGCAGTAAATAAGATAGTTCCAGTAGGAAGAAATGCAAGGTGCTGTAAGCTGCTGACAACTGGGTTCAGATATAAAGAAACTTTGGCATTTTCTCAACTTCTGGCATGTTTCAAGGAGGTGGGGTGAATCCTGGCTTCTGTGAGGCAATCAAACTAAAATGGAAGCCTGTTTAGAAAGGTGGTCCATGTGTACTGTATCAGGGAGTCTCCCTTACCTCCCAATGCCTTGGAGTTTTGGTGTTTTTATTTTCTAATTTTCATTTTCTGTTTTTAAGAAAATTACTTAATGATTTTCTAAGGAAAAATATGTCCATTATTTTAAAAAATTTAAGTAATAAAGAAAAGTATAAAGATTTCCATATTCTACCACCCAGAAATAATGACCATTAAGGTTGAGTGAACATCATTGCAGGCATCTACCTAGGCATACAAACAGTGGGAAGGGAGGGAGGGCAGGTGGGTATAAGGTTAGAGAGAGAAAATCTTTCAAAAAGAAGTGGTTATGATGTACTTTTTTTGTTCTGTTTTAAGTTGTACAATTCGTGGTTTTAGTATATTCACAAAGTTGTGCAGCCATCACCACTAATTCCATAGCATTCTCATCACCCTAAAAAGAAATCCTGTACCCATTAGCAGTCATTCCCCACTCCCCCCTCCTCCCAGTCCCTCATCCATTAAGATGAAATCTGGACATTTCATCTTAATGGGATCATATAATACGTGATCTTTTGTATCTGGCTTCTTTCACTTAGCATAATGTTTTCAAAGTTCATCCATGTTGTAGCCTGAATCAGTACTTCATTCCTTTTTATAGCTGAATATTCCATTGCATGGATATACCATTTTGTTTATCCATCCATGAGATGGCGGATATTTGGTTGCCTCCACTTTTGGGATGTTATGAATAATGCTGCCGTAAACTCACGTATAAGTTTTTTGTGGGCATATGTTTTTGGCTTTCTTAGGTATAGACCTAAGATTGGAATTGCCAGATCATATTCTGTGTTTAACCTTTTGAGGAATTGCCAGGCCATTTTCCAAAGCCGCTACATCATTTTACATTCCTACCAGCAATGGGTGAGGGTTCCAATTTTTCACATCTCACCAACACTTGATATTGTCTTTTTTAATATAGCCGTCCTACTGGGTGTGAGGTGGTATCTCATTGTGGTTTTGATTTGCATTTCCCTAATGGCTAATGATATTGAGTATCTTTTCATGTCTTATTAGTATAGTGTACTTTTTTTAAACAACAAAAAGTTTTATACTTAATTTTACTTGTATTTAACAGAAGAATCCAAGTATGCCTTGGGGTTTGGAAACCTGTGAGCTAGAGGGGGCACAAGCAGAACAGAAAGACTCTCTGATTCCACAGGTTATGGGTGTTACTTCTGATAGAAACTGGCAGGAGTTCCATTAGTCATTAGATGATCAGTGGATGAAGAAAAAAGTTGACTCCTGGGGATGACAGATATGCAGAAAGAATCATCCTGTTCTGAGAACATTCTGAATTCCATAGAATCCCCCACTTTATGTCCCAATTTGTTGTTAATACATCTGTCTGTTCCTTTCAACACTGCCCATTCTTTTTACCCATTACACATTTCACTGCACCTTCCTCCCACGTGTTCTAGCAACACGTCTTCCCCTCAGCAGCCCAGAGGAAGTTAAGAGATTGCTACCATAAAGCAGCCCTTGTTTTTCAGAAATGGAAACAGAAACTCAAAGATTGTGTATCATTGGGAGCAACCTCCTGGTAACCATAGACAAAAGTATCTCTCACAAGATCCCATTCTGTCTGGGCAGTCCCCACCTCCTCCCTCTCTGAAGGACAGGGCCAGCTTGGACACACTAGACTCCCAAACCGCCAGAGTCACCGCTAACCTGCAAATTATATCCCAGTGGTTTTCAAGCTTCTTTGTAACTCAGAGGCCCTGGGTGTTTTCCAGACTGCTGGCTAGAGTCAAGGCTCAAGGGGAAACCATGTGGGGCATGTTTGTATGTCCTTTGTGCATCCTGGAGATAGATGCATGTAATCTCCTGTCTCCCAAGGACTGTCCAGTTCATGTTACCAGTGAGATTGGCAGGAAATTGCACTTTAACATGCAAGTGTGTCATTTAACCAATTTTCTGTTGTCTACTTTGGGGTCTGCTTTAAAAAGAAATCACTTAAAGCCCTTTAATGTAGAAAGTGGCATAGATGATGCATTAAAACTGTTACAGATTATTTAATGCCTTTCCCCCTTTTAGTGCTATAGTTCTTTGCACATTTTACTGTGCCCTGATTTTCTTAGGAGCTTGGGTTGATGTTGGTGCCTTTCTAGAAGGATGGCTTTTCACAATACTTGCTGTCGACAAAAGACATGGCTCCCCTCTCTGTAGTTGTCACAGCTCCCTCCACCCTCGGACCTTGAAAGCTCTGTGATGGGCAGGGACAGGTTAGGGGGCCTGTGTTTTTTCCTTCTATCTTTCCTATGAGACACTTTAAAAAATAACTAGCTAGAGAAACAAGTGGGTAGCAGTCAAGAAAAGGGTGTGTGAAATCAGTCCCCAGGGAAGCAAAGGCTGATTTTCTGCCCCATCTGTCAGAGCTGGCTGAAGCTGGGGTGACTGGGATGACTGGGATGGGGCTTCCCAGCTTACATTATGCCATACTTTGTTGGCCCTTTATGAACACTGAGCACCCGCACTCGGCTAGACACTCCTTTTTGTGTATGCTGGTCTTCAGGAGGCAGCAGCAGGGCCTGGAGCTGTGCTCCTGGCCAGAAACAATTGTGCTTCCACAGCACTTCCCAGGGTGGTGATGAAACAAAAAAGCTGAGGATTTATGCTGCAGCACGAGCTCAGTAGCCACAGAGGCCATTATGTGAGCATCAAGAGGGCCAGGGGAGCACTTGAGGGCCTGGCCTGGCCTCTGAGTGTGCTGTAGTTATGTCCAGCCCCCTTTAGGGATTCCTGCCCTGCTGGGCACGGTCCAGCAGTGTATACGCTTCGACTTCAGTAGGAATAAGCAGAGTATTGGGCAGCTGGAATCTATAGTGTCAGCCAGGGAGCTGGGTCTGGCTGTAACGGCCACTTCTCTAATTTGTGCACAGTCTGTGGAGTTCATAAGCTGATGTATTCCAGCCCTGGGAGTGGGGAATACCCCAGCCACCAGCTGCCATTGGTCCCTGGAAGCTGCTGAAATGTTTCCCTAGCGCCCCTCCTTTGTACCTACCCCACCCCACTTTCTGAGGGAGCAGCCAGCCACCGCTGCTCAGGTTGAAACCTCCGTCCTGGCGCGTAACTCCTTTTCCTTTTGAGTGGTCTAGCTGGGATGTGATCCCTGAGCTTTGCCGTGTGTCTGGTGGTCACATCACCACTATTTGGGTTGTTTTGGCCCAGATGAATCCAGCCATGTGTGAGCTTATCCCGTCTCAGCCGTACTGGGGTCTGCTCTGTGCTTTCAGTGCAGCGGCCAGGCCGGGAGAACCTGCTCATGTCTGTGGGTGTGGATGCAGACCAGCAGTGGCCCCGTGACTGCCAGATGCACCCGTTTTCAGGCCCGGGCTGTGTGGAGTGACCGTCTTCTCCACCTCATTTTCCTGTGCAAAGAGCTGTGTAGATTCTTTATGAGCAAGTCCTTACAGGCGGTTTGGTTTTGAGCCAGGGTTTGAAAGCTCTATGGAAGTTCTTCCTGAATGTTGGACATCTTCAACTAGGAACTTTTTTAGGAGTCTCTGCCAATGAACAAAATATATACTGGAAGAAGTTGAAATATCTACCAATAGGGGATAATTCAATTCAATTCAATTATGGTAAATACATTTGATGGTTGTTAGTTTTTTTAATTAATAAAGTAATTCTGTAATAAGCAAAAAAACCCAAGATGCAAATTGTATACACATTGTGATCACAACTATGTTTAAAAAGAAAGGAAAAGACAGGAGGGAAACACAACAAAATATCAACATTGTTTATCTTGAGGGAATGGGAATACTGAAGATTTCTTTTTATCTTTTATTTCCTTATTTTTACAGTGACCCTGTATTAACTTTTTATAATTGAACACAGTGTTTAAAAGTTTTAAGTCTTAATCCAAAAAATATATCAGGGATAGGGAGCAGAGAAACTCTTCAGACTTGCCTGTTGGGCGGCTCCCTGAGTATAAACCTCACTAAAAATTGTTCTGTTCTCCTATTCCTCGGCTGCTGGCACTCCATTAGTAAGTGTGTTGAGGGCAAGGAAAGTTCTTAACTTCTTTTACACCCGCACCCTCAAGGCCTTTACTCAGTGTCAGGTTAGTATTAGATGAATTGAGCTGCAGGCATGTATTTTCATTTTCTCAGAGCAGGGCCAGATTTCCCGTGGGAAGCCAGGGCTGTGTGGCCAGAAGGGGCCCTACTGAGCTCACACAAGGACCCCCAAATACACATCTTGGCTACATTCTCTATCCATGTCCTGAGGGGCTGAGCTGCAAGTGCAGGACCTGGCCTGTCCATAGCCATGATAAATATTTCTGGCTTGTTTTGATTCAGATTGGAGGAAACTTTGAGCCCTGCTGAGACTCAGAATACCTTGCCCTTCATTTGCTGTGCTGTGTATGCTAATTACTGAAGAGCTCTGTATGCTGGAGGAAGGGCTCCTGGTTGGCCCCTACTCAGCCAGAATGTACTAGGGAGTGTTCAGTGTTGAGGAAGGACCACAGGCTGAGATGGAGGAGGGGCCAGCAGGGCACTAACAGCGGGACCCCACCCTTCATTCCGGCTTACACTAAAATAACAAGAAGAATGAGGAGAACCACTATTCAAGGAAATGTCTTCTCTGAAAATGTTTACCTTTTTCCCAAGTTTGATTAGTTTGGGGATTTATTGTTGTCATAATTTTTTAAGTAGAAAAATACAAACGGTACCACTAACCATTGATTATTCTAGTCAGATTTGGGTCCAGCTCCACCTCTAGGGGATAACTGTGGTAGGCCAGAGGCCTCTGTGGATTTATTTTTTTAAGTTGTTTTCCACTTTGTATCTTCATTATGGGACCACTTTCCTGCCCCCTTGAAAATCATGATTCCCAGCAGCAGAGTTTTCTAGACTTCATCTAAAGTGCAGTAGTGTGGCCCCATGTGGCCTCATCCTTTACCAAAATGTCACCTCAGTTAATTCAGTGGACATGAGACACAGCAGGAATCCTATGAGTAATCATCACCCCCACACCTCCCACCACCCTCCAGCGTGGAGGAGCCGCCGCAGTTTGAGTCAGCAAGTGGGGAGGATTCACATCTCTGCAGGGCCAAGTGGGTGCCTGGCGGCCCCCTGTGAATGCAAACTAGAGTCCTGTACTCCTCTGTACTGAGAAGTAGTTAGCATTCTGGAGAGACTCTTGTTTTGTTTACATGCCATCTAGAGTGGCTTCGTTCCCTAGGCCACCTGTCAGGGATGCTTCAGGAAAGTCAGGACACCCAGTGGAGCGTCCAGGTGCCCTTCCCCACCAGGACAGGTGCGTGCAGCTGGGTGTTAATTCCTTCTCAGGGTCTGCACATCACTGCAGTGGGAAGTGGGGCTGGCAGAAGGTCTGGCTCCTCACTTCTCTTTCCCTCTCTCCCTCCTCTGGCCTGTAGGTATTTGAGGAATTGTGGAGGAGTAAAGGGAAGACTCCAGCACAAATTGTTTCAGAAAAGAAGCTTGAGCTGATGCAAGATCAAGAAGCCCTGGAACAGCTCTGCCAAGCTGTGATGGAGGAACATCCTCAAGTGGTAACTATCTTGCTGCAGGGTAAAGAGGGGTCTTCATACGCAATAGGAGAGGGTCCATCCTCCTGACCAGCAGAGACCAGGGTTGGGGCAGCCTACAGGACCAAAACTGGCCAGCCAAGCCTGAGGACACGGCCAAGAGCCTTTCTTGCTCCCTGTTGCAGCTCAGAGGCTCTTCCCAATAACGGCTGGCCCAGCTTCACCAATTATGCCCTATTTGTCAGCTTCTTTAGTTAGGTCAAAAGAGATGAAATTAAGTGAAATTTAGACAAATGCAACCTATTTTCCTACTCCTGGATTTAATTGTCATGGGGTTACAACTTAAAGGGCTGTTATCAAGTTTACTAGATCCAAGTTTTGGTCCCCCAGGCATGTCACCCTCTCCAAGGCTGGCATTTTGAATCTGTTTTAGCTAGCCCTACTTTATAAGGAGGACCTCTCAATAATAAACCAGCAGGCATGGCTGCAGAGGGGAAAAAAGATAGGGAAACACTTTAGCTTTGTGCCTTTAAGAGGTGGGAAGTAAAAGCAGAAAGGAAAATTATTTGTAAATTGGAAAGAAAATCCTTGATGGGAGCATGGCTGAAAACCAAGTCATTTTGTGTTCTGAGCATAGCACAAAATAGAAAAGCTAAAATGAGTAGCATTCCTTCCTCCCCAAGTCTAATCATATTGTCTAGATATTTTTCAATGGGGAAGAAAACTGCTAGTATCTCTTTCAGAATAATACCCACTCACCCATCAGCTTGCCAGGGACACTAACAGCTCTATAAAGAGCTCTTGATAAGGAAAATGAGCTTGCACTGGGTCTTGGCAATCTCCATCTTCCTGCCTCATCTGTAGTGACTGATAAAGTAGTTTCTGACTCGTTCTGCAGCACTTGAGTGCAGGTACACTCAGACGCTACTGCGGATCAAGATGCTGCAGAGCTGGAGGTCAGGTGGGTGAGCCCTCCATCAGTGGTTATTTGATAAGAATTTAGCACCTCTTGTCTTCATCATCCCTACCCAACCCACCACAATGCACCTTCCCCCAACCAAATGTGCTGGAGGAACTGCCATTTTTTAGATTTGTTTTCTAATAATGGATCTTATTGGCAGGAATGGGGTAGAGGAAAGCTGTACATTTCCGGTGATTGCTGAACACAATCCCTGGAAAATTAGAGGTGGCCTTACTCTGATTAGACTTGATAACTCATCTTAGAGAGATTATTCACTCAGAGGACTGAGAACTCTATGTCCTCATGTCGTCGTGGCACCCGGAAAGAGAGTGCCCTTGTTCTTCCGCGCCAGCTTCTCTAGCTGTAGGCAATCACTTGGTATACATCGGAGTCTCTTGTTCATTTTAATCAGAAAGCAGAGTAACAGAAATCTCCTTGGGCAGGAGCCTAGAGACCGCCTCAGAAGTTAGCCCTCTCCCCTTTTTTCCTCATATCTAGAAGTAACAGAAAAAAACAATTTAATTTTCAGTAAACTTAAGCCTTAGTTTAGGATTTTTAAGTATGAGTCTATTTTCTTCTCTTAATTTCTATCATTAAAGGTAATGGATGTGAAGAACGGAAACCTCAAAGCTATCAATAAACTGATGGGGTTGGCCCGTAAAGCAACTCTAAACCGAGCCGATCCAACAGTGATAAAGAAAATACTGGACAAGAAGCTATCATGAGACATTTGCAGCCCCTTTGTCTCAGAGAGAGAGAACAGAGCAGCCATGATGAGAGCTGGAGCCTGTGAAACCTGCTGTCCATGTGCTTCTACCTGCTGGGGTCTCTCAATGCCTGGGTGAAGCCAGGGCCCGACAGCCATACCATCTCTGTTGTGATGTCTTCACACACATTTTGTCTTCTCAGACCCGTGTACCTGGGATGCTGCTTCCCAGGAGGCATGCCCCTATCTGCTTCATTGATGTTAAAATGGTTCAATGATTGCTTCAGCAGTGATTAAGAAATGGAAAATTCTAGTATTAAGTAATTCTAAACTAAATAAAACATCTTTTAAATACTGCCATCCTTCTTAAGAAAACTTTTTGTTCAGTAGTCCATTCAATAAGTGTTTTTGAGTGCTTCCTGAGGGCCAGGCATTGTTCTAGATCCTGGGAAATGGCAGTGGTCAATACAGACCAAGGACACAGTATGCTTTAAGCCTGTAAATAGCTTTATGAGATGAAAACACAACAAAACAGCATAAACAGATTTGTTTAGGGAAATCTCCCGAGGGCAGGGAAGACTATTAATTGTAATCACCCATCTACCAAGTCCAAGTGATGGTGCCTGTCCCACACCCTAGGGATACTGGAAGGCATAGGTTTGAGAGTAAGTGAATTTTTTTTGCTTTGTTTTGGTTTTGGTAGAAAGACAACAGAAGTTTTCAAATAAATTTAATGGATTAAAATATATACTGAAATATCACATAAAAAATTAAGTTATACTTCAAAGATTATGCAGTTGACAACCCACTCAAATCACCTCCATCCTTGGGCCAAAAAAACTTAAAATGATACAAGCTGTAACATTAAAATTATTTGTTTTGCATGGAAAGAGTAAGATTATAAACTAGTAAATCAAAATCCTGACTTTAACAAAAATCACGATGCAGTTATTGTCACGATAAAGGCTGGGTTGTTGCCGTCACTTCTGTTTTCATGACAGTAATACTATTTTCTCCCTTTAGTACTGTGGCACCCCTTTGTTCTCATAGCTCTTACTTCAAAGACTGGTTTTACAAATGTTTCTTTAAAAGCACATGCCAAATAAACTATGATATAAGCAAGAGAATAAAATCTCTGAAGGCCCTGATTTTAAACTATGAATCCCCTCTAGTCCCATCAGGAGAACAGTAAAACCCTTCCTGTTGTCAACACTGCTCCAGTGGCATCAGGGGAACTAAAGAAAAATGCCCCTCCTGCCCCATCACCAATTCAATGGACCACTGCTTAGGGCTTCCCTAACTAAGGGCAATGAGAGAGGTGTCCCTCTCACCCAACCAAAAAAGCCAGGAGGGAAAGGAAGTCTGTTGTGTGGTTTATTTTAGATAAGTATTAGGTAGTAATCTTTTTTTAAAAAATGTTTAAAATTTTTTAATTAGTGATTTAGAATTGTAAAAGAATATGGTACATCTCCCAGGAAGCCATGTGCCCCACATTCTATAGTGGTCCTGAAAACTACTGGGCCTAAAATTAAAAAGTGCTCTTATTTTTACGTAAGCCTCCTTGAGACAGACAGAGATGGAGTCCCTTCTCTCACCTCCCTCTGGATTACAGACAGACAAAGGTGTGAGACTGGAATCTGGTGAGGCCTTTTATTTTGTAAGAAACCATAAGGTTCAGTTTCACCGAAGATTCTGGCCTCTTGGACAATCAAACCTTACAAAAAGCTCTGGAGGATTTTTCCAGACCATTTTAAATCAAGTGCTTACTTAAATGAGGGTGCAGCCAGTAAAGACACTTTACCAAAACTAGTATGTCAAGTGTAAACTATATTATGGGCTCATCATTCCCTAAAGAAAAATGTCATTGTTAAAATACTTGATCCTAAAAATGCTAATTATTGTCCAGTTCTGACAATTGCCTGTTGTCTTGAATGCCATGTTCTGAAAGGCAGACTTTATATTGATGTAACTGCTACTAGGAAAAAAAAAAATCAAAGCCACAGCTCAGATATCTTACTTGGATCCTAATACATATTTGAAAGACATGTTTACATAACACCCTAAGAAATTCACAAAGTATGGCTCTGCTTGTGTATGGGCCTCAGTGAAATATAGTTTTAAAGATATTCTTGCATGAGTGTGAATTTAGTCTGGTTCTGTGTTTGTTACTCAGGAGAAAAGCTCATTAAAATGTATGAGTTGGCGCCACAGGTGAAGCCATTGCCATCTGTCATTGGAATCCACACACCTGTAAAAAAAAGCTGGGTGTGTAACAATGAGGCTCTGACTATGGGGGGAATGTGCCAGTAAAACTGGCTCTCCCCAATGCCAGCCTGACCCAGCTCTACCAGGTTAGGCCCAAACCATGGCTCTGTTGGATGGTGGGTTTGGGAGGGTGAGGAGGGTAGGAGTGTCGGCACCAGCACTTAGCACACTGCCGGGCACAGAGTATTCATCAGTAAAGTGTGTTTACCAAACAAAATTAATGGACAGCCCTCTGTGTGGCTTCTTTGTGAATTTGGTGGGGCCAACTACTAGGCTTTAAATTCTGGGCCAATTTTGGTCTAGAAAGGAGCTTCTTGTCTGTCCAGGCATATGCAACAAGGTGAAATTTTCTTCCTATGTTTTAAGGTGTTAGGTAGCCCAGAAAAAAGAACTTTGCTCATGATTACACCAAGGTAAGGACGTTTTAGCTGAGCACCCCTCCACACCCCACCCGGCAAACTTTTTTGTGTATGTAAGAATTGCTAATCTGGAAGACGGCTATGAAATTTTAAAAATACACCATAGTTGTATGCACCCTTCCTCAGCTCTTATGAGGTTAATTTAGTATATTGCTTATGGCCACAATCCACAATTTTATTGTATTTTTCAATTCTATTAAATTTAGCTTCATCATTTCAATGATTCTACATAGATTAAAACCACTAAATCTATCTGAAATGCCATGTTATTTACCAATTACCAAATGCACTGTGGAAATGGTTACCATGCTTCTTCAACAGGTTTTAGACAAATGCATCATTGGATTATCTGTGAACAGAGCTGACAGACTGTGAGATGGAAAGCATTTGATTGAAACCCTCTCTCACCGCCTCACTTGGTCAAATGACTTAGCAAAAAGAGACTTGGCCACAGGTGGGCCTTTTGTAGATTGTCCCAATTAAAAAGTCAGTGGCATACTAAAGAGGACAAAATTGTGCAGCCTCGGCTCCATGAAATTTATAATCTGGCCATCACTCTGTCAGGTTCTGAAATAATATAGTAAATCTAAACTCTCCAAAAGATGCCTGAAATGCATACTGAATTCATGCTGAGAGAATCCTATTGGTAGTTTTGTTACTTGTGTGGGGTGACAGTGAGTTCGGTTTACTTATACCTTACAAGATGGAAACAGAATTCACAGTGATCTGATGGGACATGAAGGGTCAGTCCTAACTAAAAATCATTATCAGTTTTAGGACTCTAAGGGGCCAAAGAAAGTTCCCCCCATCTTGTCCTGGCCCTTTTATTCAGTTGAACCTCATTCTTTGTAAAATGTTTCCTCCATGATGTGATTTAAGGGTGAAGTATAAACAGGTTTGACAATGTTCTGTTTTAAGCTGTTATTTAATGGAGAATTAGTGTTGTGTGATTTATAGACTGATGGCTGAAGGAAGAAGGGGCCTGGGAATACCTTACTGAACTAGAGCTGATGTGGCCTCAGGGACAAGAGGACTGTTGTTCTCAGAAAGAGCAAATACGGCAAAGCTGACGGAAGTTCACAGCAAACAACAACATTACACTGGCCAGGGCCAGTGACTTGAAGTAGCATGTACAATAATAGCTGTCCTGCTATAAAACGTTTCATAAAAATGGCAAGCGTGACAGCCATTTCAATAAATACATGTCCTTAAATGAGAACTGGAGCATGTACAGTGGCATCAACAACTGCAGGCATTAACATCACACCAGTGATCTGTCCCACCCCTGCTGGGCAGAGCTCCCTGATGAAAGCAACCTAGACACACTGCTCCGAACTCAGAATGGGCAGGCCATCCACAACCCAAACCTCCAAACAGGAAAAGCAACCTAAATGACCATTGCAGCCAAGTTGTTTCAGAGACATCAAAACCAAAAATCCTCAACATAAGCACATTGGCTGCCCAAATTGAACAGGCAACACAAATACTCATGCTTTCCTGACAACACCCTGGCCCCATCATGTCTTAGTGAATTGAAAATCAACAACTGCATCTGACCTAAGTAAAAACCACCTGTCGAGGAAACGGTACTCCCTTGAGGACCGGTCAACTGAACTGAATGTATCCTTCCTGCGTATGACAGAGACATCGACTCCAACCTAAGCATGTCCAAGTATTTTCCAAAATAATTATAAATAAAATGAGGTCCGTTTCACAATTCCTCTAAACAGCGAGAAAAGGAAATCACATCTCTAGTTGCTCCTGAATCCCCATATCATGGCTGACAAATTGTAATTTACTTCATGAAATTATGTTTCAGGCTGAACATAACCTGAAATTTCTTTAAAATTTTTAAAATATTTACTTGGCCATTTTTAAAAACCGTTTTTAAACACCCTAGTGTTCTCATATACTTTGAACTACAAAATCTACTCTGTCTACCTTTAAATCAGACCCTGAATTATGAGTTGAGGTTAATGTGCTGTTCCAGGAACCTTGGTTAGCCTTCACTGCCCTGGATCAGTAGGTGAGTGGCAGTGATGCCAACCTCAACAGGCCGTACCAAAGGGTTTGCACCCGCTGCTTCCCTCTTGCCTGTGTTCTTTCAACAATAGCACAGCAGCTGATGTGGGAGCCTGTCACCTAGAAAAGCATCCCCACACTCGAAGCACATTTTCAAGCATGCCAAATATCTTTTTTTTTAAATGTCCCCACGTCATTTTTTTTTTTTTTTTTTAAATAAAGCAATTGCTAAGGGCCTTGCCTAATTACTTTAGGACTAGAGCAGGGGTTCTTAACAAGGCGCCCCGTGAGCTTGAATTGAAATTCAAAAAAACATTATTCTTGTGGGGACATGTTGGTGCGGGTGTGATATATTTATTAAATAATACACAGTATCGTGTGGACTTAGTAAGGGGTCTATGGTTTTCCCCTAATTGGCAAAGGGGTCCATGGAACAAAAAAGGTTAAGTACCCCTGGACTAGAGTATTCTACTCCATTACCATGATTTTTTTCGCCACCAAGGAGTTCCCATTGTCACCGACTATTATACAGTATATCTTCATATCTGCCTAAATCAATGTTCACTCCCCCAAATCCTTCAGGATTTGCTTTTCTGCTATTTATAGCCTCAGGTCTCTGTTTTTCCTTTGGCATGTGCATACCATTCCCTGAAGCATCCTTCCTAAACCACTTCTGGCTATTTCACTCAACCATGTGGGTTTTCCAGTTCCCCATTTCCAGGTCAGTTTTCTGACTCCACTTTGAAAAACTAGACATAGCATTTGGAAGAGGCTGCAATGGATTCAAAGAAACATACATCATTTCCCAATTCTAAATAGGAATTTAGGATTATCAGGTGAGTTTGCTACCAGTACCATTGCCTTCTCCTATAGGAAGTTAAATTTTATCTCACCCCAGATACCAGTCATCTCTGACCCCCTGTAAAGTAAGCCTACTTCAATACCTGTTAAAAACAATAAGAGGCACATAATCAATCTCTTCCCTAAAGAGTGCCATCCACAGAGGGTACCATGGTTGTTCTATAATAAAGCAATATGGACCAAGAAGAATTTACACCACCACCAGAAAATAGAGGTGTAAATAAAATCCAAAACCTAAAGAATACAGGTTCCAGATGTGGCTTTAGCATTTTAAGTTCCTGGTAAGTACAAACAAGTAGATAAATACTTGTGCAAAACAAGGTTAAAGGATAATAAATTACAACTGAAATTCTATCTGTAACTTCTTATCTTTCACCTTAAGCTGCCACCTTTTCCAGAAGAGACTTGTGGGTCGTGCAAATACAACCAGGTGTTGGGAAGCTGAGAGTAAGCCAGTCTGCTGCTGTACCACAGCTGGACAAACCATTCTTCAAGACAGACAAGTTTGAAGTCAAAAACGTACAATGAATTGGTATCTCCGGTTTCTTGCCTAGACTCAGAAACACTGGTAGGCTGGCTCCTAAGAGCTTGCCCAGCCCAGGCCAGATATCCTGGTATCTTTAGCCCAGAGGTTAGCTCCTTCTCTCTCAATACAAAGCTACTTCAACGTCCCTGAAGCACAAAAGGGCCAGCTTCACTTCTGCCATGTCTCAGATATGATTCTTTGTTCCACTCCCTGCCCCACCCGCCCTGTACTAAGGACCCTGACTGATACCAAACCAGTGCTCCTGAGGCACAGCCCCATCATGAATAGGATCTGAAAGCTCCAGAGTAGGGGACTATCAGTCACCAGACCTGTGGCTACCTCCAGGTCTCAGCAGAAAACAGACTGGGACTTCCAATTTCCCTCCTGCACAGGGAGGCTCATCCTCATTACCTGCTTCTCACCTACAGAGCTGGGCCCAAAAGAAAGGAGTGGAATTTAATATCCATTAACATCAGTTGCTTGTGGGGTCATCTTTAGCCCACAAGTATTTTGTGCGTTTCCCCCTCTTGGTGACTATGGCTCTACGTATAATTATGCCTCTTGGTGCAGGCTGAAAAGCAGCAGAAATGCACTAATACATCATGCTGGGGTTTTCTAATGAACCCCATTACTCAGGAAGCTGAATTTCTGTATGGCTTTGCATAGCTCCCTGTGGCCTGTTTGTATTTGCAGCCAAGCTCCTAAAGTGGGCTGTACAGTACCTGTTTCTCTACAAAATGCAACATATTAGCAAAAGCCAACAGAATTTAAACAATTACCAGTATTTTTACAGGTTTCATTTTCTTTACCTTTATCCCTTCTCCCCAGTCTAACATTCTAATTCCCCACCAAAAAGCAAAAACAAACAAACAAACAAAAAAAACACAAAATAGCTTCACAAGTTAATCTGTTTATGTTCATGAAACACTTTAAAGATAAACTATAGTTATCTTCTCACATAAGTATATAATACCAAGCTTTCTTCATCTGGTCAAAATCCTAAAAGCCAAAGTAACTGCACAGGTATAATTCTTTTTGTGCAAATCTCACTAAAATAGCTGTCTTCAGTATTTAGGTAGTGATATACTGATTAAAAAAAACTCTTAAGCAATAAGAAAAATTCCCTGCATTCCAAATTCTCTCAAGGACTACGTTGGACTTCTGAGGCAGTCAGGTGAGACCAGGTTTGCCTACACCATAGGCAGTACATAGTACATGCAGGGCAGAACCAAGTCCTGGAAGTAAAATTCAAAGGGGCATGTGATATGTGCTTGTGTGATGAAGGCAAGAGGGGACTGGGATACCCATCTTTAGTCTTCCTTTTTATAAAATGGAAGTAAAAATGCAGAAGGCAACAGTTGTTGTTTAGGTTGCAGATGTGCACTTCATGTGCTCTTGAAGAGCCAGCCTTCTGACATGGGCACTTCCAGAAATCACTGAGCCCCAATATTCACTCAGTGAAATCTGAGCTGTAAGATGAAAGACCAAAAAAGGAAGAAAAGCTGAGCAAAGAAAAACCTGCCAAGGCAGCAGCAGTAAGCTTATGAGACTTAGCTTCTATATAACATAGGATGGAAAGACCTGGCTATAGAGAGAGGAGATATAAAGAAAATACACCCCCCTCCCTAAATCAAGTATTATCAGGAAATATCAAAGTAGAAATTTTTATAAGCAGCTTTGCATTTAACATTCAGTCAAAACACTAAAATCTTATAAAACAAGAACCTCTCTTCAAAAAAAAAAAACAAAAAATGAAAAAGCTAACAACAGGAGTCCTCAAAGTCGCCCAGGATCTTGTAGCACAGAATGGAGTGTTCCTGGGCCAAGGCAGCCAGTTCCTTCAGAAACTCCGGGAAGAGGGCAGCAGCCAGCATGGTGTTCCTCACTGGCAGGGGCAGGTTTGGGGGTGCCCCAGATACCTTGGTTCTGTTGGTCAGGAAGGGCTGAAGCACCCGTGGAGGACCTTCCATCAAAAGGTTCTTGCCACTTCCGGTCCAGGAAGCATCATGAATGGGATCTGAAAGCAGAAACAAGGACTGTCATTGTGACCTTCTACTGTCTTAAATGCAGTATGTGTGTGGTGAGGGGGAGGGTTTCTAGTCATGAATTCAGTTGCTATAACTGAGGGAAGTCTGAAGATCCAGCTCTTGAGCACACCCCTTATTTCACATATTTGTCCCAGCAGATAATTTCCAGCATAGGGCATGTGATGTCGAGTTTTTATACCTATATAAGAAACTTTATGCAGAACCCATGGCAAGAATGAAGGTTTATCAAGAATCCTTCATGCCCAGGATGTGGGGTGGGGGTGTTGGGGAAGGCATCTCCTGCCACTGGCATCAACCGAGCAAAGACAGTTTACCAGGAAGATTTAGAGATGCCCAGTGGTACCACCTGTTCCCCTCACCTCCCAGTGTTGAGGTGATTAATCTGCCTTTTCTGGTTAAGCCCTCATCATGTGGTGTAGCTACAGGAGGAAGGCTGAGTTAAACCAGCTACACCCAACTCTATACAGCTCTGGTTACGGCCTCTAGGGTCCCCTGGTGACCCTCAGTCTCCTGGCCAGGGCCTCCAGCCTTTTATGGGGAGGAAAGTAGAAGAAACCCTTTATTCCCCTAATTTCCCCTGAAGTCTTGGATAGTTGGAAATAATGGAGAGGAAGTTGGGTGCTGTTAGACTAGACTGGGAATTTCCCGCAACCATGGAGATGTAGGGGCAGCAAATGATTTAGATGCCTACACTGAAGTAGGGTTTCCATGGGTTTCAATATCAATTTAAATAACATAGGTCTAAGATGATATGAGCCCAAACTTTAACATATTCAAGTGATTTATATGGTCACATCAAATCAATTTTACTAATTAAAATGGTTCATACTTCCCTGACTATTCCTCAACATCTCTAGCCCTCATTATTTATAGAAATTATTTATGTCTTTTTCTGCCTCCTACCCAAAAAGTCTCATCATTCATTATAAATCATTATATTCAAGCTCTTCATTATTTTGGCTGCCTTTTGGAATTCAGTCCTCTTCTTTGATACTCTTCTCAGAGTGGGAATTCTTAACTACAGAACTAAAAATTCTTGACATTTATAGTACTTTCCACATCTCACTACTATAGTCTTTATAGTGTTGTTTTTTTTTTTTAAATCCCCCACTTTACTGCTTTAAATGTCCTATTAGATTAAAGCTTATCACAGTTCATGCCGGAAAGAACTAGAAAAGATACTGAAAATCTGTCGCTACCTCTCGGCAAAATATCACAACATGCCTTGACGACAGAATGAGGGCAAAAGTGTCACATCACTGAGGTACTCTGTCATCCTTGGAGACCACCCCCCTTACCCTGACCCTAAACCCTGTAACTCTCCAAAGGGCTCAGCAAATTTCACACAAGAAGTTGATAAATATGCATAGTAGTGAGGACTCCTGGGCACAAATACCAGACCAAGACCTGCACTGTCCATGCTGGTTCCATTGTCCATTCTTCTGCCGATTACACTTCCCCTGTAGCTCTGCACACACCTGAATTGTACTAGATAAAAGAGGCACTAGGTACAATAATTAAGAGCACAGATTTTGAGCTTTCTGAGGGCTCAAAATCTGTGCCTATCTGATAATGTGTCCTTCACAGCCCCTAGTGCAGTTGTTCATTATTCACAGCAGAAGATAATAAAATATTTGATGAACGAGTGAGTGAAGGAACTGACCAACATAAGGTTTTCCCTTCTCCTGACTCTCCTTGGAAATGTCTCATACTCCTCATTTTCATCTTTCTCTTTCAAATTCACTCTTCCTCTCCCCAAAAAGAAGGGCTTTTGTGGCTCCTTTTTCTAGCTTGAATCCATGAATAATAAGTGTCATCACTAAGGTTCACTTAACCTACTGGACTTCTAGAATTAAAATTATCTTCACTAAGATACCCAGTTAGGGAGACTGAGGGCCAGCTGGGCTAAATAATCCTTAAAGTGATTCTATCAGCAGCTGGGTCTTATCAACATGGGCTCACCTCTGGGGTACTGGCCTTTCAATGGACCACAAAGCACCACTGAGATCTTGATTTAAGAGCCAGGAGACCCAAGTTATGGTTCCTATCTGGCAACCAACTAAGCATATAATTTCTCAGATTTCTTCTCTGTAAAACTGATCTTCCTTCCAAGATTAGAGATCATTGAGTTTAATCTGAATATAAGCAAATATAAGGAACTCTCTGGTTTGGAAAGTAATTGAGGTTTGGAAAAATAAAAGCCACGCCAGTAGATGAACCTCAAAGACCAAGAGTCTCAAGAACCACAATGTGACAGCTCTGCAGCAGTGGTCACACAGACATTTCCTTCTGCAGGTGCCTGAGTTACATCCCTTGTAAAAGGCCTCAAAAAATGCACACAAACAACTGAAGAAAAAGGCAGAGAGGAAGGGGAGTATAAATAAATGGCAGAACCAGTAGAGGTTTTTTCAAATGTTGCCTTGGGTCTGAAAAACTACAACAGAGGGTTTTCAAGACTAATACTGGGAAGACTTCAGAAGTTAGGAGAGAAATACATTATACACTCATCTTCCTGTCAGCAATGTTAGGGAAAGGGCACATAAAGACAATGGAAACCAAAATATATGGCCCATTACCATGATTCTTAATTGTAAAACTGCTCTGTGTCCCAGTAAGAACAGGGCTCCCACATTCAACTCACTTACATGTTCTCACATCACACTCAATGCTTCAGAAGTCAGCTTTCTTGTTCTGTTATTTAAAAGATTTTTTAAGTTGGGGGTTATTACTTTGCTAAACTGGAAAGAAATTAGAAAGTTAGTCTGAGAAACTCAATTAAAAGGAAAGTCTTGTAACCCAAGAAAAGGTTCCTACAGGTCAAAATTCTCTGAATGTCACAGATCTTAAAAAGCATTGACCACAGCTGACAAAGTTATGAGTGGGAACAAATTCTTCTTGGCATATTATCTGGCAACTGTGGCTGTCAACAGGCTGACCAGAATAAAGCACAGGTGTGAATGATCCCACCACTCTCCATCCCACCATCCCTTACCCTGAATGTGTTGGTTAAGGTGCATGTACAGTCATGTCAAAGTTGGCTCTGTGACTTGCTTTGGCCAAAAAAATGCAGCAGAACTGACCTTGTGTGAGTTCTAAGCCTGAGCCTCTAAAGATTTTATATGCTTCTGCTCTCACCATTGAAACCCTATATATAGCCATGATATTGACAAGCCTGGGCTAACCCACTGGATGATGACAAACCATCATCCCCCAAACCCAGCTGACAGCCAGAGATGTGACTGATGCCATCCTAGACACCTAGCCAATTGCTGATTACAGACAAACGAATGAGTCCAGCCAAGATCACAGAATCTCTAGCTTACTGCATAGACTCATGAGCAATCATTGTGGTAGTATGAGGCTTTTATGGACACCAGAATAGATCATGTCCTTAGAGCTAGTCAATTCTTATGGGTATGAACCTATTATCATAGGTGGGACCTTTTGATTAGAACACTTAAGTTAAAGGTCATTGATTAGATTACTTCAGGAAGGTGTGACCCAGGGTGGGTCTTAATCCTCTTACTGGAGTCCTTTATAAATGGGATGGGTAGAGAGAAACAAATAGAGAGAAAAGACATGGAAGCTGACACAGAGACACAGGAGCTCCAATAGGAACTCACAGAAGCTGAGAGATAAAGGCACAGACAGAGCAGCCAGAAGCTGAAAGCAATGGAGCCCGGAGAAAGTAGAGATTGGCAGATGCAGCCATGTGCCTTATAGTCAGCAGCCAGCCTTTGGGGAGAGAACATTGCCTGATGATGCCTTGATTTGGACACTTTTCTCAGTCTTGGAACTGTAAGCTTGCAAGCCAATAAACCGCCACTGTAAAAGCCAATCCATTTCTGGTATATGGCTTTTGGCAGCTTTTAGCAAACAAAAACAATCATAAATAAAATGCTTTTGTTTTTAGCCACTGAGTTTTTGCAGTGGTATGTTAAGCACAAAACTAACCAACACAACTTCTCTTCATAGGTATGTTACAGCATCATGCACCCTGTTCAGGAGGAGTACAGCTAACTGACTGTCCCTGTGCTTAGGAGAGGCCAAGTGGGTTTTGCAATCCACATTCCCACTGAGATGTGGGCTTCTTTCTCTCCATGAATGGTCTTGCCAGTTCTCCTCAGAGTCCAATAACTTGAAACCTGAGCCCTCATTTTACCAGTGGTACAAAGCCCACCTTTTTTCAAAATCTGCTTTGTAGTACCCTAAGGGCTCATCACATACAGACTTCTAGAGCCTGAAAGGACCTGAGAGAAGGAGAACAAACCTTTCATTTAAGAGTCAAGGTACCTGAGGCCCAGTGAGGCAGAGTGACCCAGATCATTCAGCTACACAGAGGCAGGGTCAAGCCTTCACATTTCTGGGTTCTTTTTAGCTTCTTTTAAAGGATTGAAAATTGCCCAAAGTTATATATTTTTGTATCCTGGGGGCTCTGCCTCCCACTCTCAATCTTGTTTCTGATCATCCCTGGACATAGAGCCACAAAGAAGCCTGACATATCTCCGTAGGGATAAGTAAGAGTCAGTGCAATATGGAGCATTACCTAATTCGTGCTCCCCAAGGCCTAAGTCACATCTCAGAAGACTAGGTAGAATCCAATCCGTCCAGCCTGAGCTTAAATGAGACAAAGCAGCAGCATTCCCTCAGCTTGGCCTGTGGCAGGACCATTCTCAGTAACCCCCTTCAGCACTGACCTATCACCCTTGCCCACCCGCTTCATCAGGGCCCAATTCAACTGCCTCCTCTAGAGCTGATTAAACGGCAGTCTCAGGAATTTTAGGCTGAGCATAATCTTTACTTCTCCCAGGCTAAGTGAGTGGCTTTTATCTCCTAGCGCCCAAAAGCACATTTATTTTTGGCCAGAGAGCTTCTGACAACATAATAAAGAGAACAGATGCCCTCCTCAGGGTAGGGCTGGCCAAAAAATGGCTCAGGGTGTGCTTGTAATGCCTCTTTCTGGCCATATGTGCCAACTAATTTACTTCTAGCCTGACAACAACCCACATATCAGCTCCTTCCCTTAACCACTCTCAGGAAAATAAATGCTCCACTCGTCCCTTCAGAGTGGGAACAGGCCAGATGTGGGCAGGGTAGACCTTTCTTTAGGTTTAAGAACACTCAAGATTCTTCTGAGTTCTTCCCTACCTGGTAGGTAAAAATGAAAATATCTTTAGATGCTTCCAGAGCTCAGGAACCAATGCACGTCTGTGAACCCACAGAGGATACTCAAACCAAGAGGGTTTCAGAAACCTAGGTTACCTTTAGTTAGTGTCTCAGGGGTCATATCGGACATGTCCACTCGGAAGAGCAAGTATTGCTGGGCTTGTATGAGGAGTCCTGGGAAATCTCTCTCCACAGATGCAAACTGTTCAATTTTGTTTTTAACAGATGCAAGGACCTGTCAAAAACAACATTAATGATATCAATGCTTCACAATGGAATTCCACCTTCAGTTATCAAAATATCTTTCAGGCACTTGCAGGAACTATTATATCAGGCATTTGCTCATTTTGAACTGCCTGGGTGTTCTTGGAAGGACACCCTTGAAACAGCAAACTAAATAAAGCTTTGCAGTTTGTCTAGAAGAAGCTACACAACTAGCTTAATAAGACAGGGAAGGAAAGCAAATTAATTAGAACAGAGGAATTTAAACAAGAACAACAACAACAAAATAATAATGGGAAAGAGGAAAGGAGCCCTGCAAATTAACACTCAAATAATCAGCAGGTATGGATGTGGGCCCACCTAACATACCTGATAGAGAGAGCGTACACTCGGCTGGAAGACCATGTTGGTGTTGAGCAGAAAAGAGCGCAGGAGCGGCTGGGGATAGCTGGCTAGCTGAGTAATGATCCCAATAAGTAGCAAATTAACATGCAAAGAGTTCTCCAGCATGTTCTCCAGCTTTGACAGGACCACGCTGATAAATGGGCCTGCAGGAAGAATATAGGGCTTCAGGACTGGTGGCCATATAGGGATGTCTTTCCTTGACAACGAAGGAGCTACTGAAGCCATAGCTCCCAAATTACCAAAGGCCCACCAGGTATAGAGCCAGACATGTCAAACATAGTTCTTCTCCTGACTCAAAACCAAAACAAAAAACAACCCCCACCCCAAAGAAAGCAGAATATATGCATGGGAAATAATATTTCCATTTCACAAACACTTTAAATACTGGAAATTATAACAGGGAAGCGGGTGTGGCTCAGTGGATAGAGCCCCCGTTTACCATATGGGAGGCCCGGGTTCGCGTCCCGAGGCCTCCTTGTGAGGGCACGCCGGCCTGAGCAGAGCGGTGGGCTGATGCAGCAACCTCACGGCAGGAAGCGGGTGTGGCGCAATGGATAGAGCACCCGTTTACCATATGAGAGGCCCCGGGTTCGCTTCCCGCAGCCTCCTTGTGAGGGCAGGCCGGCTGGCGCGGCGCTGTGGACAAGACCTCACAGCAAGGGGGAGATAAGCAGACACAGAGAAGACACGCAGCGAATGGACACAGCAGCACAAGCAGCAAGGGGGGGCTAAATAAAATAAAATAAATAAATCTTTAAAAAAAAAAAAAAATTATAACAGATCTTGAAAAAAATCAGACCACAAATAATTTGTGTGTTTTTTTGTTTTTGTTCTTGTTTTTGTTTTTAGGAGGTACCAGAGATTGAATCCAGGACCTCACACATGGGAAACAGGTGCTCAACCACTGAGCTATATATCCACTCCCCCAAATTTAAGTTTTAAAAATTAAAACATACATCTCCACACTGTTTCTGCATTTCTTGAGGCTGCCAGTGCCCAAAAACATGACATGCACCATCTCATGATATTGTAGGGCTTCATATAAATATTAGAGGCCATAAAAAATTTTAGTATTGCAAACATCTTTGTATTATTAAAGAATACCAACCATATATAAGCTATGTGTACCAAACAGCAACACTGTGAATAGGGATGGTCTACCTCAAACACGCACTGTGAGAAAGATTCTGCCTTGGCAAGTATCAAAACATGGAAGAATGGGAAGAAGAGAAAGACAAGGATGAGTGAGGCCCTGAGTTATACTTTTGGTAGCCCTGGGCAACTCAGCAACCATATGTTTATTTAAGATGAAAGAGATGGGATTCAGTTTTGGGAGACAGTTTGTGTGTCATTGGTTCCTTAAAAAAGAAAATCTACATGACTATAAAAGCAATTCATATAAAAATTAGACAAAAAGGAACATCTACTAATTGGGTCACTAGAAAATTAATAAAATTAATGTTTTATGTTTGAGTTCACTGAAGGCAGGGAAAAATAAAGAAAAAAGATCCAACATTAATAAAATTACTTGCAGATGTTTTAAATTTTTACCATAAAAGTATTCCATTAAGCAAAAACCATTTTGTATTTTCCCCAGTGAAGCTACTGATTAAACATGCCTCATAAAGACTTGACTAACATTAATATGAGTGTAACAAAAACATACTTCATCACAAGATGTTTCAATGAAAGTCCTAGTGGTGGAAGAAAGTAAAGCCCTTTGCAGGAAAATAGAAGCTGTCTGTGAGAATGGAAACACCAAATCTAAACTTTTTACCAACACAGACAAGTAAGAGAGTACTTGTCAATATTCCTGTCTCCAGGAATTCAGAGAATGTCTCTAAGGAGTCTCATAAAACTTGAAAGTTACCAAATCTTGATGTGCCAAGCTGTCATCTGTTTAATCTCAACTTCCCATCCTTGGGATGGGTAGCAGAGTTCCCCAGTCACTCTTCTACCAGAAAGCCCTTAGAGAAGCTTACAAAACAAAGCCTGCAGAGTTTGCAAACATTCAGAAACTCTAGATTGGAACCCCAGTTTGAAAGTAACTAATGATTTTCCCATCAAGGACTCCAGAAAAGCCACTGGTAACTTTTCTTAAGGCATCACAACACAATTCTGGCTTTCCAGGTAGAGCTACAGGGAAAAGGTTGCTTCCCCTCACCCTCCTCAACTCTGGACCTAGACCTTCCCCATTTCCCTCTTGCCCAGAGCAGTCCCTGGCTCTGCATCTGTTTCTCTCCAGAGGGAGGCAAAGGCAGGTAAATGAAAACATATTTAGGTTTGTAGACTCTTCCATAAAACATACATCCCAAATATGATCCTTCAACTTTCTTTCCATGGCTCCAGACCCCAATTGGCCTCATTCATCCATCCTACAAACATGAAAGTTGCTGATCATGCAGTGACCAGGGGAAACCACTATAAGGGGGGAAAAAAAACAAAACTGCTTGAACCCCACCCTGTGGAGAGTAAGATCATGTCAGCATTTTCTCACTTGAACGACAATACTAGGTTAAAGTCAGCAAACTCTCAATTATTATCCACTAATGACATTAATTACAACTTCCTAGGCATGTGCAATAAAATACATATATTAAACCCTTTCAAATTCCTGTTTTATTCTCAGTTGGTTCAAGCACTTTAAAAAACTGCTTAGCAAAAAGCAGTTGCCTCAGGAACCTGGCCAGCAGCTGAAAATCGGAGAACTCAGCTACAATTCAGCAAGCCACAGGTGTGTAAGGGGGAGTGCAAGGTGTAGTTTTCTCCCTCTTCTCCTAGGAGGATAGATAAACTCCCTACCCATAAAATATTTAAAATTTCAGAACAACTAAGATTATTTCCATCACCCCTCCCTGTCATTCGCATCTCTCCCCTCAACTGCCCCACCCCCTGACTGAAATAACCCACACCCTCCCCCCTATATTTTCTAACTCCCAGAATGGAGTCTCTATCAATTCTGTGCCTTGGAAAAGTTTCCTGAATACAGACTTTCACAGTCATCTTCCCTGCCAGCTCTGCCTTAGGCCAGTCTTATATTTTCTTGTCTGGACTCCAGCACCAGTTTTTCTATTTTAATTGAGAATAAAATGATTAAGGGAAAAAATGTTCTAACAGTATAAAGGTATACAATGGAAAACAGGCCTCTTCCCTGGAGGCAATCCCTGTTAACAAACAGATTCTAGTGTATTCTTCCAGAATGTTTTATGCATATAATAAAATAATAATAGAATTATCATTGAAAACATTTAATAAGCACTTACTATATGCCAGGCAGCGTTCTAAACACTTTTCATGGATCAACTCACTTAATACAACCCTAGGAAGCATGTTTATTATTTGCCCTCATTTAAAGATGAGGCAGAATGCTGAATGCACATAGTTAGTAAATGATGGAGAAAGAATTCAGACACTCTGTCTCCAGTGCTTGTTCTCTTAACCAACACACTATCTTGCCTCCTAGGGGTGTGTGTGCATGTTTATGTATGCATGTGCACCTATCTCCTGGTATTCTTTTAAACAAACAAATAACATTCTCTTCACATTGCTCTGTACTGTGCTTTTCCTCTTACTATATCCTGGAGACTGTCCCATGTTGGCACAGAGAGCTGCCTCATTCATCTCAGGGCCACACAATATTCAGTTGTTATGGGTGTTGCATAAGTAAGCCAGTCTCCCCCTGGTGGATATTTGGGTTGTTTCCAGTCTTCTTCTATTATAAACAATGCTGCAATGGACATCCTTGTATATACATCATTCTGGCATATAAGTGTAAATACACCTGTGAAATGTTCCTAAGAAACAGATTTACTGGATCAAAGTATTGGTGGACTTTGAATTTCGGTAAGACTATAAGAGCTTCGAACTATATGGAGGCTAGCTTTTGCAAACAGACCCCACATATCATTCCCCAACTTTTAACACTTCAGGGACTTCTTAACTGCTAAGGGCACAAGGTTTTATTCCTCAGCTTGGCCCAAAGGTCCCACATAAGCTGGCATCAGCCAAACTTTCCAGCCTCATTTCCCATCCTCTCTGCCCCAAATGATCCATGCTTTAGACATACTCCTCCAAAAATACCCCACTGCTGTCAGGCTTGTTTCCTTCCCTCTTGGTGTTCCCTCTGCTTGCACTACCATTCTCATCCACTCTTACCTGTGAATTTCTATTCACTGTTCATGCCCCACCTCTGTGAAGCCTCACCCTGTCCCTTCACTGAGCTCCCACAGGACTTGGCATACAATGACCAATTATGCATTTCTCACTAAGAGAGTAGAGTTCCTTGTTGATGTTTGCTTTGAAAGTCTGTGAATTCCTTCATTTTTGTGTCCTTAATGCTTAGCATAGAGACTGCCAAATATTAAGGCATCAATAAGAGATTGCTGAATGCATGAGTAAATAAAACAAATTAAATAAAGGAATACTTTGATTTTGCTGGGAAGCAAATTCATCCTAGTGGAAATCAGGATTCCCTGGTGAGAAGAAAGTTAAGCCTAATGCTACAGAGCATACTCAGAAGTTTGAAAACTATAAAGCTCACAGAAATGGAAAGAGAAAAGATGTTTCCTGAAAGTGTGTACAAGTTTCAAAGGAGGAAAAAGTCATAGTTAAAATTACCTATTTGTATTAAAGAACTCACATTATGTTTTGTCAGTTCTCAGGTGTATCATATGCCAACAATTGATATTATTTAATAGTGTTATATTAGCTTTTTTTTCCCCCTTTTGCCCTAAGCTACGCTTTGTTTCCTCAAATTACATACTTCCCAGGGATGAAGCTCCTTTATTAAAAAAAAGTGGTATTCTAGAAAATAATATTCATTAGCCACAGGTGGTCCTGATGTCCTACAAGAACAGGGCAGGAAAAAGCTTGGGATTTCCTGCTGGGTGGAAGTACACGGGGCAGGCTGTAGGCAAATCTGCGATGTGTAGGAGGTTACTTCTATCCTTTTCCCTCTGACTGAGCCTTCCACCCCTCTTTCCATCTGCCAGAGCCCTCCAGCCCCCAACTTTTATCAAGTGGGAGAAGTGAGATCATCTAATCCTTTTTATATATGATTGACTGACTGAATTTTAATTAAAACACATTCACACTGAAATATTATCTCAACTACAACCTCAAGCCCTTTAACTGTGGAATTAAAAGCTTTCTCCCTGTTTAAATAGTCAGGCATTGGTAAATAGATGAATAAATACTGGGGCAAGACAGTACAATATGTCCTAGAAATTACACTAGGCCTACTTGGCTGGACCAGAAGGAAATCTGATTTAGTCTATTTTGGGTGACCCAAGGTGGGGGGGCATGGTCCCTCCCCACCAAGCTGCTCCCTGCTTGCCAGAGGAGGACCAGCCTCATCTGAGGATGCTGGAGGCTGCCTGTAGTAACAGTAACAATGACCTCCACAGTATCACTCAGTCCTCACAGGAGCAGAGTGTCTGAGGGGCCACAGCCACACGGCTTGTAAGTGCAGCAGCCAAGATTCACCTACAAGGCCTGACTCCAAGGCCACTGTCTGTCCCCTTGTGTCACTAGTTTCTTCCAGGACGTCTCCTTTGTTACTTGACCACCACTGAGAGGCCAAACCCTAGCATTCCCTGATCTTAATGAACCTTCTGTGCCAATTCTCTCTGCATCAAGATTGGCAGATTCGGATATTTTGGTTAATATTTAGTGACATTTTCTGTCATAATTCTTTACCCCAACTCACTTGTCTGATATCCTATCCTATCTCTTTGCCTCTTACATGATTTCTCCCTGTTATAGGAGGGTGTGTCACTGGCACACGCCCATTCTTTCATAGTGCTATGAGTTTATGTGGGTTTACTCTACTTATTTTGAATGAAGATTTTGTGGTTATCTGAAATAGGCTCCTAGACAAAGGCACAACTACCCCACTGGCCCCTGACATATGTACACAGCTACATTAATTCAAAAAGTATTGAGCACCTACTATGTGCTCTGTTCACTGTTGAGGTCCTGGGGATAGAGCAAAGAACAAACCAGTATCTCTGCCCTCGTGGAGCATACATTCTAGTGGGGAAGAAAGACAATATCTTTTAAAAAATACACATAAAGGAAGCAGATGTGGCTCAAGCAGTTGAGTACCCACCTCCCTCCCACAAGGGAGGTCCTGGGTTTGCTTCCTGGTGCCTCCTGAAAAAACAAAAATGAACAACAAGCAAAACAAAAGAGAAAACCAACTCAGGGAAACCAATGTGGCTCAGTGGTTGAGTGCCAGCTTCCCACATACAAGGTCCTGGGTTCAATCCCTGGCCCCTGGTACCTCGAAAAAAACCACACACACATAAAAATAAGCACCAAAGAAAAAAGAAATGAGACTAAAGGAAATGAGGCTACTAAACAATGAGACTGGATTGCTTAGGTGGCTTAATCAGTCCTATTACTTCAACACAGACATACTAAGGGAAGTTACTAAGCCGTAAAATTTAACCCCTAATTTGCTACAAATAATGCATTCACTGCAAGAATGACAAAATTAAATTTAAATTAAATCACTCCTCTTTGAGCTTTATAAAAATATTTTCACACCTGTTAGGTAAACTGATAATTGCTCCTTACCTCCACCTACCTCACTTTCCTGTTCCAATATGTACCAGTACTTTGAAAAGCAGAAATCACAAAACAGTTTAAGATCGTCACCTGTGAACGGGGTGCTCTGAGTCCTCACTCGATGGTGACTGGCAAAGGCAGTCTCATCTCTTGCCCCAAATGGGGAAGGCACAGTCTCTACAGGAGTTTCTGCTATAAAAGAGTCAAAGTCATCATCCTCATCCTCTTCTAGCTCCTTCTTTCCCTGCTCTTCTTCCTCCTTTATTTCTTCTTTGCTCTCTTCTTCTTTTCCCTCTTCCTCTTTTATAGGAAGCAAGGGATCAGGTATGGGGAAATTCGGTTCTATTAAGCCTTCGGTGTCAGAATCCAGTTCTTTAATGATTTGGTTATACTGGGCAATGAAGTCTTCGCTCTCTGGGTTAACAGCCATCAGGTTTGAATTGTGCTTTCCCTCAGAGATGGGTGTTAACACTGAGCTTGATTCTGGGGCTACCTCAATTTCATTCTCTTGTTTTGGTTCCTTGGACACAATGTGAAACAGCTCTGACATGCCTCTGTTACATTCCTCCTCTGAATCTGTTTCTGGCTGAAGACTGGGAAGGGGGCCATTCTTCATCAGGGGACTCTGAACTTCGCTCTGGGTTTCAGCTGTTGATCCTGCAGTTTCCTCCTGTGAATTTCTAGCATCCTCAGAGTCCTTCTCAGCACACAACCTGTATACCATCACATCATCCTGAAAGTCCGACTCTTCAATGTAGGAGCCTTTGAAGAGCAGAATGGCATTTTTCTTCATTTCTTGGATGTGTTTGGGGGGATCAATTGGCACTGGAGGGTCTGAGTTCTCCAGATCCTCGTTGGGCCCTGGGGAGTTCACATCAGCACCTGAGGAGATGCCAGTGTCATAGCTGTCATCCCATTCCAGCTCTGTCTGGCTCTTCTCCTTTCTTGGAGCCAGCTGAGAGCTCATTTTACTGGGGAATTGCTGCTGGAGACTGAACACAGGGTAGGCTAAATTCAAACTGCTCTCCTCTGTCAGACTCTGGAGAAATGTCCCAGGGTCGGGGGACTCTCCATCGTACAAGGTGGACCAGACACGGCAGTCTCTCATGCAGCGGAGGATGTTGGTGTGAGCCTCCCAGAGGTACTGCAGGTAGCTGATGTCCAGGGCTTTGCCATACTCCACAATGCAGGCCGATGGGGAGAACATCTCAGGAAGCAGCTGCTCCATGGGCCCTGCAGCAGAAGGCAAAAACAAGTCAGAACAAGGCCTTTTCTTACACTTAAGGGAGGTGTTGGCACAAATATAGTGGGTGGAGATGTGACTCACTTGGGCTGCTAAAACTTTGTCTCATCAGCTACATTGGATATAATAAATTACTGATTAAATGATTTCTGGATAATAAAAATAGTTAGATTTTAAGAAGAAAAGAAAGAAACAGAAACTCTACCCCAACAAGATACAATACCAATATGGGCAAGTCAGATATTGGCTATGGTCAATGCAAAACTATTATTTGGTATTAGAGAAATAAGAGCTAAACAATGACAACCTCTCAGGTTGATGAGAGATTATATTAAGTAATATACTTAACATAGTACCCGCAACAGAGAAGACAATAATTTAAAAGTTTTAAAATTTCATTCTAAGGTAGAAGGCCAGTAATCCATGAATAAACTCTGGATTTTTAGAAAAGCCTATTAACTCATTCTGCCTACCTGGGAACTATCAGGATAGTGATATGTATCAAACAGTCTCTTACAGTAAAGTCATATTCAACACCAAAATTGACCTTTTAACTTAAGAATACTTCTTGTGCTACCATATGACACTCTGCCTTTGATGAAGAAACCTTCTCATTCAAAGAGCTATAAAAAAAAAAAATCTGCACTTAAGTTTACATTTTCTCACTCTCTCAAAAAAAATTAATAATATCTATTTTCCCATTTCTTAAACACCTACTATGTGGCAGGTGCTCTATCAATGCTATCTAGTTTAATTCTCATAAAAACTCTATGTGGTATGTATTATTTTCTGTATTTACAGATGAAGAAATTGAGACTCAGCGATGAAAGATAACCCAACTACTGAGTGGTAGAGCAACAACTCAAAACACAGGCTGTCTCATGCCAACCCCTCTGCTTTTCCTTTGAAGCCTAGCCTTTGCAAGTCTCTCATCTCTTCATTATCTAAATCTCTACCAAACTGGATCAGATTCGAGCCTTTAAGAAGTACACATTTAGAAGTCATCAGGATGTACATAATTCATTTTTACAGCTCTACTACAAAAAGCTTAGTGCTTATCCCTTATCTTTAAAAAAAAATCACATAAAAAACTACTACTATCAACATTTATTGGGCACTTACTTCATGCCAGCCAGTCTTCTTAGAGCTTTCCATGTCTTAACTCACTTATCCTTGTAACAACTCTTTGAGGTAGGTAAATAGTATTTTATAGATCAGAAAAGAGGTTTAGAAAGGTTGAGTTATTTGCCCAAGAAAAATGGCACAGCCAAGATTCAGGATTTGAGCTCTTAACCACTGTACAATAATGAGATTATCTATCTCACTATCTGACCATCCATCTATTAGGGTCTTTTTTTCTTCTGTAAGGCAAACCCAGAGGCAGTATAGTAGAAAGAATATGGAATATGGAATCCAAGAAGTTACTAGTTATACAAACTTGAACAAAGCAATTCTTCTCTCTGAGTTTGTTTCTTCATCTATAAAATGGGAAGACTACCTTCTTCAATGGATTAAATGTGATAACACAGGGAAAGGATTTGGCAAGTTGCAGACACTCAACAATCATGTTTAACTTGGATTTTGAACTTGGAGGTAAGGTCAGCCACAGGATCATTTTTGAAACAACTTTTATAGCAAATTAAAACATAAACTTTCAAATATGTTTTTAAAAAAATAACAATCAGTAAGAAAATATAAGATATTCACAATATCTTCCTAACAGGAAAACAAATTCAAGATAGTTTGTTATACCACCACATAAAATCATTAATTTCCATGCATACATCCTATCTTTATATAACGACCAAGAATCAGTAAGACAATAATTTCTAAAAATTCTATTTATGCTAAATATGCAGGTATTTTCAGATAGCCAGCTTATAGATATACTTTATATAGTAAGTCTGTAGTTGGGTGGACAGATGACATTGTTTGGGGAGATATTAGAATACAGATTGGAAATACCTGAATCAACACTGGACTAGATCATTTCCTTTTGGTCACAGAACAGGCAGAATCGTCCTGAACTGAAACAGCAATATGACCACCAAAGATGCACAAATGCCCCCTTGCTTTAGCTGCCTACTAGAGGCCAAGAGGTTGATAGAAATGGCCATATAAATTTTACTTGTATTAGGGGAATTGTAGATGACAATTAGCACACAAATACTAAAACTCATGTCAAGACAGAATATTTATGAAAGACACCTCACTAGGTCAATCAAATGAATCAGATACTGTTGCTATATCACAAATTTCAAATTTTATAATGATAAATTATTGACAAGCAAATAGTTTACAAATAGGTCGTTTTGGAAATTAAAATAAGGGCTAATTCTGTCTTAGCTGTGACCACCTCTGTGCCCACTCTCATTTTGTTTTAAAAGACATACCAGTACATTTTTTCACATTTGGCCTCTGAGGATACCACTAGAAAGCCTACTTAAAATAAATGTTTCAGATCATAACCAGGTAGTAGCTGGGTGCTTCAATGACACTGATTACAAGTGTCCATAACTCCTAATGAAGCAGAAAAGGACCCCCATTAGTCATTCATAAAAGAAACAGGACTCACTACATCAGTCCCTGCCTATCCAAATTGATAGGAATCCCAAGGAAAGATGGAATCTGGCATCCTTCTGTTTAAAGATACTCATGAGCAAATTCGCACCTGAACTATCATGTGTACACTTTGACCAGAGAATATAATCTCTCTCTTGGTTCCCAAGCGTCAGAGTGATCCCACTGGAGCAGCAGATGGGGGTCAGGGCGAGCAGCTTGGCTGCAGAAACAGAGTAACAGTCTCTCTCCTTCACAGCCCACCTTTGACTCAGCATCATATGATTGCAGGGGATCAAATACCTGGAACAACAAAAAGAGCTTGCATTCAGTCTCTGCAATGACCTCTCCCAGTCAGCCACCTCCTAAACCATGACCAGGACTAGTCATGGCCAGGAGTGGATTCATCCTATCTCACTCTCCATCCATCCATCCTACCCAGCCACCAGGGTTCACTTTCTTGCTTAAAACTTTTCAAGGTTTTCTTTGCTGTGAAAGAACCAGCCCTCAGCAGAGTGTATAAAGGCCTTCACAATTTAATCTCCAACCATTTCCTTATCTCTTAAACTTTCTGCTAACCCTTTTTGCCCCCATGTCTTCCAAGTATAACCTTCACCTGGAATACCATTTCCCCACTCTCTGCCTAGCAAGTGACCTCTCATCCTTTGAAATGCAACATTAGTGTCACCTTCTCTGAGAAGATTTTCTAACCCCCTACTCCAAGATAGACCTAATCTTTCCCTCCACTTTGCTCACAGCCCTCTATTAAAGCACCATTACCTTCTATCACATTTATTTCAGTAGAAACTGAAAAGTATGTGCTACCAGAGCAAGGGCACTACTTCAATAGTTTTGTCTGATAATCCAAGAAACTCATAGTGGGCGATGAACAACAGCAGTTGCATGAAAAGGCAAAGAATCTCTCCATACTGTAAACCTCCTCTCATATTCTCATGGGTGATAATGAGAAAATATGGTGGCTAAAGACTCACTGATGAACACCAGAACCCAATTCACACAAAACACTTTTGGTTGGTGATCAAAAGCATCTTGGCATCATTATGAGCCTGGAGACAAGAAAATTTGGGCTACCATTTCTGAATACCTGGAGCAGATCAGTGGGCTTCATAGGTAGAATAAAGCATGTTTAAATGGCTTACTTTCATAACAACAAGGAATATACCGCTTGTGGCAGATTGAATTACATACCCCAATTTAGACGTGTTCATAATCTTAATCCACATTCCTGTGGGTGTGAAAGCATTATAAATAGTACTTTTTTTAGTTAAGGTATGGCCCAACTGAAAGAGGATGGGTCTTAATCCACATTACTGGAGGCCTTATAAATAGAAAAAACTAGAAGCCAGAGGTTTGAGAAGGCCTAATCACAGGAAGAAGCCATAAATCGATGGAAACTAGAAGAGTTGAAGAAAGAAGAGGACATTTCCATGTGATGGGAGGCAGAGATACAAGCCAAGGAACCCCAAGGATTGTCGGCAGTTAGCACCAGAATGCTATAGATTCCAGGAAAAAGCAAGCTTGCCAATATCTTGGTTTTGGACTTGTTTGAGCCTCAAAACCATGAGTCAATAAATGCTTGTGGTTTAAGCCAACCCATTGTATGGTATTTGTCATCACAGCCTGGCAACTAAGACATCATTTATACAAAACAAAGATGGAGCAAATGTGATGGAGGTCTCATAGCCAGAGCTAACCATCACATATTTGTGCGGGAGCCAATTTCAGAAAAGTCTAAACCCTTACATGAACAACTATAATCTTTAATAAATTGGAATGCTTTTCTTTCTGCTTTCAGAAAACAAGCTATGATCAAGGTTCAGTTAACAAGATAAAAATTACCACTTTCAGGATATGTCTTGAGGCCCATAAACATAAAGACATCTCCCACACCTCCTGTTGCTCCAACTAAAGAAAACCTATTTTTATATTAATGACTGATCCATTGCAAGCAGCCTGAGTCAAGAAGGAAAAGAGATTTAATTCTCTTCATGGTTCTTTACAATAAAGGCTTTAATAATACTTTCCAAGTGTGAAATGACAAATTCGTCACTTAATCTTCAGTTCTCAAAAAAATCAAACCATTTCTTAAGTATTCTGAATATCTAGATAGAGAGGTGAAGGGGTCCTATTCTCCTCTCTCCCCATCCCAAGCAAACATACATATCTGAAGCATCAACTGCTATCACTAATGTCCAGACACACCCCACATGTCTTCTGTGGATACATCTATTTGATAAGTTCAATTTCATGAAAGTTGAAGGCTACAAGAATAGAATGGAAAGACGTAGGAGGACGGTATGGCAAAAGGGGCAGATCTGTTCTAATTCTTGGCTCAGCTTGAGGGACCTGTGTCAGCCTATTGGATGCTGCAGAGACAGAAAGTAAAGGAGCTCTTTTCCATGAGGATCTCTGTGGAGATGCTTAGGTAACCAAGAATGATGCAGGGGAAAAAGGCATTCTCCCATCTCTCTCTGAACAAAGAACAGCTCTGGTCCAGCATGCCCCAGGGAATGCAGTGCTATGCCAGCTCCTCACCATCTCTGTATATCCAGGAGGTGGCTGGTCTACACAGCAGGAACAGAGGTGAGGCAGCACCAACAAAAGGGGCCAAAGCAGGTGAGGAGACAATGGCAGGTGCTGCTGTGGCAACTGTGGTGGGAGACAGACTTGTTCATGAATATATATAAGACCCCTCATTGGCAGGGGGCCAACATCTTACTTGAGGGGCTGGAGTAGAGCCAGGGAAATCTGTCTTGTGGTAGTTGATATAAACTCTTCTGAACTCACAGGCTGGTGAGGCCTAGGGAAATTCAGATTACACAGGATTTACTATATCCTTATTTTGATCATTAATTACTTAAGAAATAAATGCGTCAATGCTTTTATAACTGCAGAACTCAAATACTTGGCTCAAGCCAAGAATATTTTATTATTTAAGCTGATATACATAGATTTCTACTTTTGTTTGAAGTATAAAAAATGGAACACTGTATCAAACCTAATAAAGCTATTTATCAAATATCACCAGTGGGAAGCTTGATATTATATTAGACTGGAGAGCCACTGAGAATCTGCAACTTTTCAAATACATGCTTTTAATAGAAACAAGATTTTCTTCTGAATAAATCAACTGAAGGGAGATACCCTATCAGCTGAAGGAGAGGTTCTATGAAATTGGAGATGGGGGAGTCAGATCAAAAGAATAACCCTATCTTATTCAAAGGAAGAATTCTGCTGTGCCTTTAAAATGAAGGATCATCCTAGAGGTGAGAGCAGAAAAACCTTACATTGACTTTCTGTCTTTCCACCATTTAAAGAGAAAGATTAGGAACAGAATGAATGCTAGAAGCTCACACTTTCAAAATATCAAAATGAAGTTATTGTCAGAAGCAGAAAAAGCACTTAGGAATTTAACATAGGTATTTGTCGTCAAACTGTCTTTTAATTTATACTATATTAATTTTGTTGGGAGAATTTATTTAAATTTGGGAAGCAATAAAAATAATTAGAGACTAATAAATGTCTGATTTTAGAGGCCCAGATTACTCAAAGCCATTCCCCAACATAGAAAGAAAAAATATATTGTCCTCTCCTTTTTCATTATTTCTCAAACCCTCTGCAAGTCTGGGTCTGTTTTCTATTTTCCCAGATATCACTCATTAAAATAAAACATCACTTCTGAAACAATTCAGTGACAACCAATTGATACCAAAGCACATATACTGCCTACTGCTATACTGATATTAAAACCAAACAACTCTGGGGAGAAGATGTAGCTCAAGTGGTTGAGTGCCTGCTTCCCATGTACAAGGTACTGGGTTCGAACCCGAGTACCCCTAAAACCAAACCAAAACAAAACAAAAAAAAAACAAATCTCATTGGGGAACAGATGTAACTCAATGGTTGGGCACCTGCTTCCCATGATTGAAGTCCTGGGTTCACTCCCTGGTACCTCCTAAAAACAAACAAACAAATAAACAAACAAACTGTGATGAAAGTGAGAACCACTGAGTGTACACTTTGTATAGATTGTACATGCAAGAGATTGTATAACACAGTGAACCATGTGGTAGAAGATGGACTGTGGTTAACCGTACAAATATGGAAGTGTCCTCTCATCAACTATAACAAAGGTACAATACTAATCCATGGTGTTAATAATGTGGGGGGGTGGGTAGAAAAAATATACCAAACGCATGCTGAAGACCACAGTTAGTGGTAATAGTATGATGATGTTTTTTTCATAATCTGTAACAAATGTTCCATAACAATAAAAGGTGTTGGTGGAGAGGTGCACCTGACACATGATTGTTTGGTAAGCTCACAACTTCTCTAATTAAAAAAAATATAAAAACAAAGCAAAGAAGTACAATGAGGGGAGCAAAACGCCTCATATTTATGAGCTAACAATAATCCTAATAATGTATCAACAGGCAAAAAAAAATCCTACAAGTCAACATTAGCGAATTTTTAAAAGACTGTTTTTCAAAGAAGTTTGGGCCATATTTATCTCCAGTTCATCTTCCCCTAGGCTGGCTGGCTTTTTCTTTGCTCTCATCCAAACACCCAACTCCCATGCAAGATGGAAATGTTCCTGAAGCACACAGGCAGCTTTTCTTCAAGCAAAACAGCCTCTACCTGAATCCAACAGGCAACAGAGTTTCATAAACCTAACAATGGACCAGGACTTCTGAAAAAAACAAACAAACAACAACAACAACAACAAAAAACTCACTCTAACCAGAATATTCAGGAATGGCATTCAAGGTATTAAGCAATTAAGTTTTGCCTAAACTGGGAAATGCCAGGAGAATGGGAGTGATTTGTCACTTCACTGTTTGTCATCATTTTCTCCCTACCTTTGGCCTATCATATGTCACATCTGCAGAGGTAGACAATTTCTCCTTGTCTTTTTGCTCACTAAAATAGCTTCTCTTTTTGGGTCCCTTTTTCAACTTTTCTAATATTTTGCCAAATGAAAGAAACATATCTGTTACAATTGGATGATCACCTTGAAATGTTTATATTTAAGAGTATTTGGGCCTCCCGGGCCCGGGTGTCTGGACTATGCCCCAGGGCCGGGAGCTGTCGTATCCCCTC
>JAQZBX010001994.1:0-37894 GCA_029593785.1 Cabassous unicinctus | reverse complement strand
ATATACGAGGTCCTGGGTTTAATCCCCAGTACCTCATAAAAAAAAAAAATTGTTATCTGATTATGATTTATCTATCACATAAATAACTTCATTAAAAAATTCACATAACTGTCACTGCTCTGTTGGCTCTCAGATCTACAAGTTTATCATGTACATTACAATGACCACAGTGACAAAAACAAAAGGGATAGATTATAAATCTAGTTCATTTTCTTACGTTCCTTAAAAAAAAAAGTTTAAATGACTAGAAGAATAAAGATTTTTCATTGCCCGTGCTTTTGGTACAGATTCTAAATCAAGGAAGATAGTTTTCATTAGTGTATATTTTCAAGGAAATTCCTCTCCTTTAAATTTGTGTAATACTGTACAGCGTTTCAAAATATTTTCAAAGACTATCACCACACTTGATCTGCCCTGTAACTTGATTAGATAACAAATTTCAAAAGCAGAATAGGTCAAATCAAGTCGGAAGAAGGAGACCAGGATCTACAGGTTTCTAGCCTGTGTATTATGTGCTAACATTAAATTCTCTCATTCACTCTTCATCAATTTTCTCCAGTCAGTGAGGTAGAATTAGAAATATAGGAGGCACTCAATAAAGGAAAACTATTATCTTTATTATTATAATTTTTGCTCTCATTAAAGAAACAAGGAAGAAACTTGGCTCAGAGATCCTAGAACCAGGAGGTTAAGGCTATCTTCTAACTATAGGTTGGACATTTTTAAATAACTCCATTCAGAACTTGTGATACCATGTCTTTCAGGCACTTTCCTAGGAAATTATTAGTCCTGATGCACCCTGGAAATGACTAGCCCCGACTTGGACACGTAAATCTTTTAACCATGAGTTGATTTCTTCACCTTTATAAGGTAAAGGTCTGGGTCTCAAAAGAAGGCCATAACTAATGCCATCTCTGAGGACAGTTTTTAACACAATGGACACTGCTTCAGGAGTAGACAAAGGTGCTCAGAGCTCACCTTGTAAAGGTCATGGAACAGCCATGGAGCTTTCACCACTTGGGCTAAATCTGATTTGGTGAGTTGGGAAGCTCATAACATCTTCTGACCTAGGCGGGGCTTCCAAGTATACTAAAAAAGGACAGCTGCTGTTCATGCCATCAAAGAAGCAGTATTCAAGATTTTAACATATGAACTACAATCAGGTTTTGTCCATGTTGAAGACAAAGCTGGTTTGTGGCAATAAAAGGGCTTTTAAGAAGTTGCTTCGGGACTTCATTCAGGCCTTGCTAATGTGTTCTGTCATATCAGTAGAGACTTGATGGGGAGCTAAAATAATCCCTTTAGGACAGATAACTAATGCTCTACCCAGAATACCCATGGTGTTTCTTTGTGATCAGATTTGTTCTCTGCTAATGCCTTAAGATTAGTTACTGAAGGCCTGACCTAAAGTCCTAAAAAGTCCAAAAACTTTTTTTAAACTTAAAAAATTAATAGGTGATACTCTTCTATAAAATTATAACTCTGTAAGGTCCTTGACAATATACCATCACCAACTTTTCCAGCCTGATTTTTTTAAAACTACTTTTTGCAACATGCTCCATTGACATGGTACCATTCCTTCTACAAGGGGCCCACAAACTTAGCATGAATGAGACTCACCTGGAAAGTTTGTTAAAGCACAGCTTGCTGAGCCCTAACCCTAGAGTTTCTGATTCAGTAGGTCAGGGGTAAAACCAAGAATTTACATTTCTAACTAGTTCCCAGGTGCTGCTGCTCTCAGGACCGCACTTGAATCCCTTTCTCTTTCCCAGAACTACTGCTCTGGAAATGTTACTACATCTACCTGGAATGCCTGCTCCTTGGTAATCTCTACTCAAATCATGTCAAAATCCCAAAGTGAACTAAAAGAATCCCAAGTCTCCTCCCTCTTCCCCTGCTCTCAGTTTACCCAAGGAAGATAGAAATGAGCCAGAAAGTTACCAAGGAAGGAAGAGGGTGATGCATGCTAGAAGACCCTGATTGTGCCTTATATACACATGCAATTTCTCTTTTTCCTTTTTGCTTCTACACCACCAGAGGGAAGTGTAAGAGCACAAACCCTGGCCAACTCTCTCTTTAGAGAGCTTTTCAGTGCTAGATTTGCTGTTCTCTCACCTTTGGGGCAACATACTCATGGGCTCCATTTTCTGTAGTGTTGAGGTGCTGGTATGGTTAATTCCAAGATTAAGGATTTCAGTTTAGCAAAAAGGAAGAAGGGAGTGCACCATGGCCTGGCCCAGGTTTCTAGAGTTCTGTACAAGAGTCAAACACTCCAAGAGGAGAGGCATAGCTGGGACAAGGCAGGATATGGTGTTCCTGAGTCCCCTAACCAAATTACCAAATTCTTGTCATCTTAATAACACTCCACTTTGTCTCCTAACACCTGTCTTCAAAAACCAGATACTTCAGGAAAATTTCCCCACCTGTACTTCTGAAGGACACACCTTTCCTGTGTGTATATAAGACTTTGTATATAAGTCTTTTTCAATTCCTCTACTCCATTCCTTACTCCCTCTGCATTTTGCACAGAAAGTACTCTTCAATATTTCCTGAATTTAATTGAAACATACTCACAGGTCAGACAGTACATACTGTATATGTAACCATTACCAAAGCAGGAGTCAGCGGCATTTCATATTTGGAAAAAGTTGTTTTTACTAACACAGGTCCCCTAAATACGTACTTCAGCAGAAAGACAGTCAGCCATGGACCAGAAGAGCTTTCATAATACTTATGAGATTTCCAAACATTTTATCTATTGTTTCCAGGAGCGTATTTAGAGTATGTGGTGGTTTGGAACTGCATGTACCTCAGAAAAACATGTTCTTTAACTTAATCCATTCTTGTGGGTGTGAACCCATTTTAAGTAGGACTTTTTCATAAGGTTACTGCAGTTAAGGTATGGCCCACTTCAATCAGGACAGGTCTTAATCCTATTACTGGACTCCTTTATAAGCAGAATGAAATCCAGACAGATAAGAGAGAAAGCCATAGAAAGCAAGAAGCTGAAAGTCAATGGAACCCAGAAGAAAACAGAGAGACCAGGAGATGCCACCACGGGAAAGAGGAACCAAGGACCAAGGATTGCCGGCAGCCAGCCCCAGAATGCCAGTCTTTGGGAAGAAAGCTTCACCTTGATGAAGCCTTGATTTGGATTTTCTCTTAGCTTCAATACCATAAGCAAATAAATTCCCATTGTTTAAGTCAGTCTGTGCACGGTATTTACTTGAGAAGCCAAGGAAACTAAAACAGAATATAATGCATACAGCCACTTAAAACTTTTAATATTAAAACTAAAATTAACCTTGGGAAACAGTGCAGAAATTAAATTCATGTTCTCAATGATTTTTTTTCCTTAGAAGCACTGACACTACTTAGTCTATATTATCAAAGTAAAATAAAATAGTATTATATAGAGCAGGCTTTTTTTTTAAAGGGAACAAAAATGGCAACTCACCTTAGAACGAGTTGTAACATCACATCTTCACAGTGTAAACCAATGAGAGTTCTGAATAATGCCAGGGACACCACACAAAGCTGGGAAGCAATAACACACATTCTATTTCAGATACTGGAATAATAGAGATATCCTCCACAGATGGTAAATAAAAATCAGAATTGCCCAACAAATTGGCCTCTTTTTTGGCAGTTTTGATAAAAAAACATGCTGCTACCAGAGAGTATTCAGGGTATCAGTTCTCCTATAGTATTTGATTCGAAAGCCTATGCATGGAATTACATTATTATGCAAAATAACCCTCCTACAAACTGCCTCTGCTCATATTTCCAACTTTTAAAGATTCAGATATACACGCCCACCCCAGCTCCGCAAGACAGACACACACACACACACAAGAAAGGATCCTTAGCTTATATCATTTGTTTTACTGTGGCATATATGACTGCATTTTCTCCCCCTTAAAAAAAAAATCACCCTCATTGTTGAAAGTAAATGTACTCTGAGGGTGTAAATATTAGTTTTCCAATAGGCATGTGATCATATTAAGGTAGTGATAGCAGGGAGATAATCTTGATTCTAATGGAAATCTTAGGTTTTCATAAAACAATTGAGAAAATAGGTTTTTTCCCCCACACTGTTTAAGTTTATTTGTGAATACTGTGTACTTTACAGCAAACACTGTGGAAACTGTTCATTTTAATCTGAAGTAAAATATTTCCAAGAACCTTAAAAAACATAGTTTCATTTAATGTATTATAAGTTACAAGAGAAGTGTTTGCGAAGTACTGTAAAATTGAAGGAATTTTCTAATCCTCTGTTGGTTATAGTTTTAGTTATTCTTTGAAGAATGTGATATGCTATGAAATAACCAAAATCCTTTATCGATTATGCTGTTCTACTCTGATGCTTCTCTAAAATAGCATGCAGTCAGCTCATCTGCAACAAAACGGGATTTTAACGGAGAAGCAAGGCAAGTCTGTAAGTTATGTTTTCCCTGTTGATTAACATAATCTTAGTAAAAGTGTAAAGTAAAACAAAACAAAACTTCTACTATAGTCTTCAGTTAATAATCTCTAGAAACAGCTTTACTGAAAATACTCATAAGGAAACTAAGGCCTACATTGTAAGCTCTTGCAGCAGTCACATTTATTCCTGATCTCTGATTTCTAATTGTTATTTCTAAATCCTGAGATGCTTTCATATTATACAAGACTGTGAGGCCTGTTCATGGCTCCGACCGCATTCAGTGCCTTACAGCAGTGGGCATGTGCACAAAACTCTTAAGGGACTGGCAAACAGATTCATGCTTTTAGAACAGGCCCCAACTACTGCACATAGTGTCACTCCTTCTGAGTTATTGGCATGTACAGTTAGTATGGCCCTATAACAATAAAGGTATCTGCTACATTTACCTGGCCATGCCCCCGAAGGGGAAGGAAACACGCTGCTGCTGAAAACGCCTGTGGCTTTACCAGCTGGTGATGGCTAGGTTTCCTTAGCCCTACAGTGGACACTGCCTCCAGCCTGGCTCTGCTTCACCGTGCTGGAGGGCGCTATGCAACAGGCCAGTGGAATACTGGAGCCAGCCTTCCTGTTCTCAGGAGGACCACGCTACTGCAGTATGTCAACTGCTTGAAAGATATGCCAACAAGGGCAATAATTATGAGAGTGATATGAGAACCTAAAGAAACACAGTTGGCATTGCTTCTATAGAGGGCCAACATGTGTTGTATTGTAAGCCCAGATCCCAGCCACTCTCATCAAACATCCTAGTGCCTATGGGAGAAAGCTCTACTGTTACTTTACTCAGTGGAGAAAACCTCCCCCTCTGGGTACCTACTGAACATTTGTGCTTATGCCCTTAGGCCTGTCTTCCCAATTCATTTTGCTTCATCTAACATCTTCCTTACCTGGTCTGCCACAGTGACAACAACCCACAATCAATCAGAGTGTTGGGTGTGCAGATAGATGCCAGCATCTGGCAGCTCTGGTCTCCTCTGGAATACCCTTCCCTTATCTTTGATGAAATGGAGTAATTGAGTAAAGACTGCAAGTAAGGGCCACCCTTCTGTGTGGCAACTCCCAGAGCCCACAAACTCCTATGATTATGTAGTAATTTGCTTGTCTTGTTGTTGTTTATATTGTAGCTGTAGCCTTATATCACAGTACCAGTTTATAAACCCCTCATTCCACACTTAAGGCTTCACACGACAGAGGTGGCAGAAAGACTTTAAGAGTTGTGGGACCGGGTGGGCTGTGGCATATATAACTTTGCATTTTCTCCCCCAACCAGTTCTTTCCCCTTCCAGTCACAGCAACATTCCTGTTACAGTTTGATATTATTTATGAATTCCAAAAAGAGATATTGATTATGTTTGTAAACTGGTCTGTTCCTCTGGGCATTATACTCTTTGACTGCATTAAATTCAAAGGTTTTACGTTTACTTGATTATGTTAAGATCAGGGCTTTGATTCATCCACATCATTAGGGTGTGCAGGGTTCAGTCCCTACCCCCTTGGTGGGCTATATAAATGGACACTCACTCAAGGAGAACACAGAAGATGATACATGGGAATAGAGAGAGCTCCACAGACACGGCAGAGGAGAGAACTTGATCCTGGGGCCCGGGAGAGAGATGAGCCATTCACCTGATAGTTTGCAGCTGAAGAGACCAGATCCCTGAGCAGCTAAGAAGGCCTGGAAAGAAATGAGCCCTCCAGCCTACAGCTGAGATCAGAAGAAGCTGGGCCAATGGAGCCTTGAGAGAGAGAGGAAGGCTGAACCCTCACATACATTGCCCACCATCTTGCTTCAACACGTGGCAACAGACTTCGGTGAGAGAAGTAACCTTGAGTTGGACTCTTAAGTGACTTGTAACTGTAAGCTTCTACCCCAAATAAATACCCTTTAGAAAAGTCAACAGATTTCTGGTACTTTGCATCAGTACCCCTTTGGCTGACTAATACAATTCCATTCCTAAATAGTTAAAAGGCAAGCCTCAGGAACTGGCTGAGAGCTGGTGACTGATCAGTAAATCCTGTAACACTGCATTCTTTAGAAGTCCTGCTGCTCCTCATGTGCCCTCTTCATCTGCATGCAGGCATGCACTATAAAAGACCCCTCTTGTTTTGTGGCAAACACCAACGACTGAACTTGGAAAATGCTATCTCTCCTCCCGCTGCCAAGGACGAGGACCCCACATAAGCCTCCTAAATATATGCTCATTACTCACCAAGCTGGATGTGTCTGAGTCTTTCTTTGATCTGACGTATCCCTATCAGCAGTTTGACGGAAAGTCATTAATTTCCACAGCTCCTCACCATACTTGGGACATTTACTAAGTATTTTCAAATATGATATGAGGTATTTACTAGACAGGGCTAAGAGAAAATTGACCAACTCTTGCTTTAGAATTCTCAGCCCCAACTCTGGGCCCCTCTTTAGGCTTTGAGTCATACATTCCCCTTGTTTCATTTCCCAAAGTGCTTTTGGAAGTTCATACAATCTCTGATTTCTACAAATGAAAGATAAACAACCAAACAGGGAAAATACCCAAAATGTGTATTATAAAATCATTGTATCCTTTTGGGAATAATCTCATATCAATTTATCATGCTAATTAAGTAATTCAGGTTCTCATTCTTTGCATGGGAGATTAAATACCAATCTGTCTCTTAGGTAGGTTGGGCTAAAAATCTGGTCAGTTAAATCCATAATGGTGTCATAAGGAAATAGTTGTGCTTGGCCTGTAGTTATACTTGTAGTTATCCAGAATCAACATACCCTGTCCCATCTCAAGCTTTTGCACATGCTGTTCCTTTGTCTAGAATGCCTCCTCCTAGGCTAACTCCCACTTATTCTCAAATACTTAGCTTAGGCATCACCTCACCTAGGACATCTTTCTGCTCTTTTTCCCAGTCTCACCACTTAACACCTCCTTTTCCCAGCCCCAGTTAGGTGTTCTTCTTATAAACTGCCATAGTAATCCTTCTAATCACTGCTAAGGTGGCTCAGCATGGTGTATTTGTCTTTTTATTACTGTGTTGTAAGAGTTCTTTATTTTACATACAAGTACCTATCAGATATATGATTTATAAAACTTTCCTCCCATTTTATAAACTGTCTTTTCAATTTCTTAATGGTGTTCTTTGAAGCATAAATGTTTTTTAATTCTGATGATGTCCAATTTATCTATTTTGTTGTTGTTCATGCCTTTGGCATGTCTAAGAAACCATTGCCTACTCCAAGGCCACAAGAATTTGTCTCTATATTTTCTTCTAAGAGTTTTATAGCTTTAATGTTTACATTTAGGTCTTTGAGTGAATTTTTTATATATGCTGTGAGGTAAGGGTCCAGTTTCTTTCTTTTGCATGTGGCTATGCAGTTGTCCCAGCACCATTTGTTGAAAAGACTATTCCTTCCCCATTGAATTTACTTGGCATCCTTGTGAAAATTCATTGACCTCAGATATAAGAGTTTATTTCTAGGTTCTCAATTCCATTCCATTAATCTATATATGTCTATCCGTATGCCAGTACTACATAGTCTTGATTACTGTAGCTTTGTGCTAAATACTGAAATTGGGACATGTAAGTCCTTCAACCTTGTTCTTTTTCAAGAGTGTTTTGGCTATTCTGGGACACTTGCATTTCCATATATATTTTAGAATCAGTTTGTCAATTTCTGTAAAAAAGGAGGTTGGGAGTTTGATAGGGATTATGGTGAATCTGTAAATCAAACTGAGGAGTACTACCATCTTAATATTAAGACTTTGGATCCATGGGATGTCATTCCATTTATTTAGGTCTTCTTTAACTTCTTTCAACAATGTACATATTTTGTTAAATTTATTCCAAAGTATTTTATTCCCTTTGATGCTATTATAAATGGAATTTTTTCTTAATTTCATTTTTGGATTATTCATTGCTACTGTAGAAAAATAAAATTGATTTTTGTATATTGATCTTATACCTGCAATCTTGCAGAATTCATTTTAGTTCTAATGGTTTCTTAGCAGACTCCTTAGGCTTTTCTCTATATAAGATCATGTAATCTACAAATAGAGTTACTTTTATTTCTAATCTGGATGCTTTTTTTCTTAATTTCAATTGTTTTTTAGGAGGTACCAGTGATTGAACACAGGACCTTGTACACGGGAAGCAAGCACTCAACCACTGAGCAACATCTGCTCCCCAATGAGAGTTGTTTTTTTGTTTGTTTGTTTGTTTTTAGGAGGTACTGGGGAATGAACCCAGGACCTCGTACTTGGGAAGCAGACGCTCCTCTGGATGCCTTTTATTTCATTTTCTTGTCTGGATGCCCTGACTAGAATGCATGTAGAATGCAAGTACAATGTTGGAAAGAAGTGGCTGCAGTGGACATCCTTCTCTAGTTCCTGATTTTAGAGGGAAAGTTTTCAGTCACTCAACATTAAGTATTACGTTAGCTGTGGATTTTCATAAATGCCCTTTATCAGATCAAGGAAGTTCCCTTTAATTACATTTGTTGAATCTTTTTATCATGAAAGTGTGTTGAATTTTGTCAAATGCTCTTTCTGCATCTATTGAGATGATCATTTGATTTTTGTCCTTTTATCTATTGATATGTATTATGTAAAATGATTTTTGGATGTGAAAACAGCCTTGACTTACTGGGATAAATCTCACTTGACTGTGGTGTATAATCCTTTCTATATATTGCTGGATTCGGTTTGCTAGTGTTTTGCTGAGGACATTTGTGCCTATATTTATAAAAGATATTGGTCTATAATTATCTTGTTATGTCTTTGTCTGGTTTTGGCATCAGGGTAATACTGACCTCATAATATTTAGTTGGGAAGTGTTCTGTTGTCTTCCATTTTTTGGAAGAGTCTGTGAAGAATTGGTATTAGTTCTTCTTTAAATGTTTAATAGAATTCACCAGTGAAGCCATCTGGACCTGGCCTTTTCTTTGTGGGTAGATTTTAAGTTACTAATTAAATCTCTTTATTTGCTGAAGATCTATTCTGTTTTTCTATTTCTTCTGAACCAATTTCAGAATTTTGTGTCTTTCTTTCTAGAATCTGTCCATTTCATGAATTAATCTAATTTGCGGACATACAATTGTTCAGAGTATTTCCTTATAATCCTTTTTATTTCTGTGAGGTAATATCCCTGAGTAATATCTCTTTTTTCATTCCTGATTTTAGTCATTTGAGTCTTCTCTCTTTTTTTGTTAAGTCTAGCTAAAAGTCTGTCAAGTTTGTTGGTCTTTTTTAAAAACCAACTTTTGGTTTCATTGAGTTTCTCTATTGTTTTTCTATTCTCTATTTCATTAATTTCTGCTCTAATCTTTATTATTTCCTTCCTTCTGCTTGCTTTGAGTTTGCTCTTCTTTTTCCAGTGTCCAGAAAAGTTAGATTATTGATTTGTGGGTGCTGTACAGCAATAAATTTTCCTCTAAGCCCTGCTTTCACTGCATACTCTAAGTTTTAGTATGTTGTCTTCATTCTCATCAAAGTATGTTCTCATTTCCCTTGTAATTACTTCTTTGACCCATTGGTTCTTTAGGAGTGTTTTGTTTAATTTCCATATATTTGTAAATTTCCCAAATTTATTTCTGATGTTAATTTCCGATTTCACCCTGCTGTGATTGGAGAACATATACAGTATGATTTCAATTCTTTTAAATTCACTGAGGTTTATTTTATGGCCTAAAATATAGTCTCTCTAGGAGGATATTCCATGTACATTTGAGAAGAATGTGTATTCTGCTGCTGTTAGGTAAAGTGTTCTACAGGTGTCTGTTAGGTCTAGTTAGTTAATAGTGCTGTCCAAGTCTACTGTTTCCTTGTTGAGCTTCCGCCTAGTTATTCTATCCATTACTGTAAGTGAGGTATTTAAGTCTCCAACAATTATTGTTGAATTGCCTATTTCTCCCTTAAATATTGTCAGATTTTGCTATATGTGTTAGAGCTCTGTTTATAATGCATATGTATATTTATTATTGTTATATCTTCCTGATGGATTGACTCTTTTATCATTATATGTTCCTGTTTATCCCTAATAACACTTTTTGTTTTAAATTCTATTTTATCTAATATTAGAACATCCAGTCCAGCTATCTTATGGTTATACATTTGTGCATTTGCATGATATATTTTTTCCATCCTTTTACTTCCAAACTATTTGTGTATCTGAATCTAGTGTGTCTCTTGTAGATAGCATATAGCTGTGTTGTTTTTTTTTAAAGATTTATTTTACTTATTTCCCCCCACCCTGCCACTGTTTGCACCCACTGTCTGCTCTCTGTGTCTGTTCGTTGTGTGCTCTCTGCGTCTGTTCATCTCTTCTTTTTAGGAGGCACCATGTGAGAGGGAGGCACCCAATCACTTGAGACACCTCCACTCCCTGCTGGTTTTGTCTCTCATTGTGTTTCCTCATTGTGTCTCCTCGTTGTGTCATCTCGTTGTTGTCATCTTGTTGTGTCAGCTCTCCACACCAGCCTGTTGCATCAGCTCACTGTCTTGCTTGTCTTCTTTAGGAGGCACCAGGAACCGAACCTGGGACCTCCAGTGTGGTAGGTGGGGGCCCAACTGCTTGCACCATATCCGCTTCCCTAGTTGTATGTCTTTTAATCCATCCTGACAATCTGTCTTTTGATTAGATTGTTTTATCCATTCACATTTAATGTTATTATCGATACAGGTAGATTTACATCTGCCATTTTACTTATGGTTTTCTATGTATTTCATGTCTTTTTTTGTTCCTCTATTTCTGCTTTCTTTTGCATTAAATGAATATTTTCTAATGTAACATTTAAATTTCTTTAAAGATTTTTTTCAGTATATACTTTGACTTATTTTCTTAGTTCATAGCTCTAGGGCATACCATATACATATTAACTTATTAGAATCTACTTCAGATATATATTAAAGTAGTACAGTTAGATATAGAAACGTTAGTCTTATATAGCCTTATTCTTTCTTCCCCCACCCACCTTTGTGTTATGATTGTTATACATATTATATTACATATATTCCAAACTGAAAAATACATTGTTATAATTGTTATCCTTTTACTTTTGGAGTAGTGGTTGCAATTCAAGGGAGACACATCCTTTGAGGAGGGTGGTCTGAAGGGTAGAACTAATGGTATAAAAGGATTTTCAATGTAAATCAGTGCTCCAAACTAAAGAATGAGTGTCTATATTCACAATTGCCCAGGCTTCCATTTCAAAATACTTACGGGCATAAATATGATCTCTAATACCTAGACTTGTGTGGAAGTTTGAGATTATTTATGAATTCCAAAAAGAGAGATTATGTTTGTAAACTGGTCTGTTCCTCTGGGCATGATACCCTTTGATTGTATTAGATTCAGCAGAGATGTCTTTGATTAAACTATGTTAAGATCAGTAGAGTGAACTCAGTTTGAGTCCCTGCCCCCTTCATGGGCTATATAAATGGACACTCAATCAAGGAGACACACAGAAGTAGATAGACAGAAGAAGATACACAGAGGAAGAGAGACAGCTCCATAGACATGGCAGAGGCCCCGGGAAGAGAGATGAGCCATTTGCCCATAAGCCCATATGTTTCTCTGCATATTGCCTCCTCATGGGTATGTTTTGCTAGTTCTACAGAAGAAAGTACCAACCCAGACAAATTGAGAAAAATGTCCCATGAAAGGCAATAAATGGCACTTCCTTGCCAGAAGAACTTCTAATAGCAAAACACAATATCAAGTTCATCTCTTCCAAAATAGAAGAGAAGGTATTAGCTATAAGAAAATAACAAGGAAACAAAGAATACTCATACTTTCATTCCAAAAAGTTCTCCTGAAATTGATTTTTGAATTATGAATTCCCTTCCTCTGGGGCTCTCCTTACCCGAAATGGGGTGTTGATTCGGCTTGTGAGAGTGTCCAAGATATGGACATTCTCATGCTGGTGCAGCAGGATAAAATGGAGGAAAATCTCAAGCAGTGCTGGCTCAGAAATGCTACGCAGGAAAAGGTCCAAATATGCAGTTGTGGTCATGACTTCCTCCACAGTTACCTGTGACCAAAGACAGAGTAAGCACAGGTAAGAAGCTACTCGATGCTATGAAACAAGCCTTGCCAACGGTCTCCTGGCCTCACATGGTGACCCCGTCAAGGGATGAACATACCTGCCACAGAACACACTTAATAGTGTCATCTGAAGCTTATAACCTATTTGCATTCCACAACACCTCATGCTGCTCTCACCCCTTAATTCACTAAGGAAAAAGCAAAGGCATAAAGAAACACTTCAAGAGTTCCAACAACTCTAATTATCAAATGCAGTTAACATACCATAAAGATTTTAGTGTTAATCAAAAAGGGGGAAAAAGATAATGGGAGAGTATTTACATGGTTAGTAAAGGATTAATTAGAAAGCTCAGTATAACTTGTATCATTATTAGTCATTCAATAAACATTTATTGAGACCTGCCATGTACAAGGAGCAGAAACATAAGAACATGTTTTCTGTCCATCAAGAAGATAAAACTAATGAACAAAATAATAATATAATAAATGGCAATTAAGAGGTATAGACAGGAAGAGCTGCAGATGTTCAGATGTGTTTCTGGAGAGTTGCAAGTCAAATTTTTATAATTGAATAACATATATAAGTGCTATTTATAAAGTTCTATAAAAGCTTAATGCTTATAAAGTAACTTTGACTTTTTTATAATGCAAATTAATATCTTCTATCTAGTGTGATTTTCCCACACAGTAAAATGCCAATCTATCAGTGAATAAGAATCTGAAGAGCCAAATTTTTCAGAAAGCTGAGGATTTATCCCATTAAGCATCAAAATTTTAATTTTAAATGCTTTGATTGGAAATATTTTAAGAGCTAGTATACACTTCTTTGTCCTCCTAAAAGGAAAATATAACATCTTGTGATGAAAGGGGTCATCGAGGTCATCAACTGCCTTACAGTATGTAGGAGAGAAACACCCAAACTTGGATGCATGAAAATCATCAGGGAGATAGTTTAAAATTTCAGATTCCAACACTGCACCTTAGAAATCTTAGCAACACCCCCTCCCCTTGATGATAAATGAAACAAATGATGAAACTTAGTAATTGTATCTTCTCTTTTCCAGTTTCTATCTTCTTTTATCCTCCCTTTAAAAGTGTTAGCCATCACTATTGCACTGTTACTTGCCCATTTCTTTTTTTAATACTATATTCTTCTTCTCTTATAGTTTTCTCCTTTCAAAATTCACAGATTGGTTTAGAAACCATATCTCCACATACTCTACATTAAGTAAAGATGGGCCCTAAGTGGACACATCTGTGCATAAGAGCTTGGTGATATCTATTTTGGCTGCTTAAATTACTTATAAAATCATTGCTCTCAGCTATATTATGGATAGATGAGCCCAAGTGGATAAAATATTACCAAATCAGTTTTGTCTGTTTTCTTTATTCTAAGAAAGGCATTCCTATACAATAAATTTGAACCCACTCTCTTAGAATCTAATGAAAACTCATACAGCAATGCCCTGAGTGGCCTGAGCACGGTATCAGAGCACAAGCACCCTTTCCCTGGAGTTCAGCACCAATGTTATTCAACACGCTACTCTGTTACCTGACCAATTTTAAAGAACTCTCTGTGCCCCAAATTTAGCAAAGGGAAACAGGTAAGCATCAAACACTTGGCAAATAAATGACCTTGAGAAGAGCAGTCCTCATGGACTGGCCCTGCTTCTGAAACAAACTGCTTCTGACCATGTATTTTATGGTGTTCTCTAGTCCTATACTCATGGCACTGTCATGGAACCCACACTGTGTCTTTTTCTTTATTTCCCAAGTGTGTTTTACAGGGACTGGCACATAGAGGGTATTTAACCAATGTTTACTGAATGAATGACAGCTCCCAATAACCTAGCAATTTACATTTGCCAGATCTAAGCTTAACTTTCAATTCTTTCCTATCCTCTACATGTGTTGGGTAGGCCCCAGAGAATAAGGACATTTTTTTATAAAGACATAAAAAATAAATGATGTCACCAGATACATCTAAAGGGGAAGTAACTCACAACCCCAAACATGTAGTTCTACTAACTCACATTCATTCCACTACTGCAATCTCAGGATCCTTTATCAGACACTTAATCCAAAATGACTTGGTAAAGTCAAATTCCCTAACAATCTTGTATTTCAGTAATAATAAACTTTAATTTTGGAGAAGTTTTAGATTTACAGAAAAATTAGACCAAAAGTATAGGAAAGTCCCATATAACCCCACCCCTACACACGTAATTTCTCCCATTATTGACATCCTACATTAGTGTAGTACATTTGTTACAACTGATGAACCAATATTGAAGCATTGCTACTAACCAAAGTCTATAATTTACATTACGTTTTATACTTTGAGCTGTACAGTTTTATAGGCTTTGACAAATGTGTAATGTCATGTATCTGTCATTGTAGTATCAAACAGAACATTTTCACTGCCCTAAAAATGCTGTGTGTTCCACCTATTCATCCCTTCTGAACCCCTGGAAACCACTATCTTTATATCAATGTTACAAGTTGTTCTGTTAACATAAGATAATAACTACAACAATAATCAATCTACTTTGGTCCATGGTTACACTCCCCTTTATGCTTGCTCATTCCTCAATCTTGAGGGATTTGGGATGATGTCCACTCTGACTGCTTCAGACTGAGAGGGGACTTAAATATTATGGGCCAGACGGAAGGAATTGTTTTGCTTGCAGTTGTAGATACTCCTTGTTTTTTGGGATTGGACTTGTCCATCATCCTAGTTTTGCTGGTTGTCCAGGGCAAGCCCAAAGAACTGGAGAGTAGGAGTAGCCCGTAACTCTGCTAGGATTCAGGGCTCAACTGGCATATGAACAATCCAAAGATTTAAGTCTCTGAGAGATATATTTAATGGGTATACTGAAAATTTTAGGTTCAAATAAAAGGGGTAGAAGAATCATGAGTAGGGAATTATAAATGAATATAACTATGTTATATTGGGGAAATAGATTATTATATATTTCCAAACAGGCCTTGCCAAGGGGGTATTGATTTCATGAAACTGTGTGTCTTGTCTCTGGTATATGGATGTCCCTAGAGCCCTCAGAAGCACTTTTGCCCGAGGCTTTGTTTACTGTGGCATTTAGTGAAATCTGCTTGAGACCTGTATAAGCGTAACCTCCAGAATGACCTCCTGACTCACTTTGAAATCTCTTAGCCATAAAAATTCTTTTTTATTTAATATTTCCCCCTTTTGGTCAAGGTTCTTTCCCAAATGCATCACTGGTTAATGCTTGATAAGAATCCCCTGGTGTCAGGCAGGCGCATCCCCAGGAGTCATGTCCCACATCAGGGGGAAGATAGTGAGCTTATTTGCTGAATTTGGCTTAGAAATAGTAACAAGTAGAATTTTCAGGGGGTAACTCTTAGGCATTAAGTATAATAAGGCTAAGTTTCATTTTTACAAGCATAAGGCTCTTAAATAGAAGCATTAAGATCAAGGGCTTGGCATATTGGCTTGTATTCTTTTATTAGGCACATCTTATATATTCCAGAGATTTTTGCATTTTCTTTGAGAAAATAGCAGGACTTCCCCAGGATGGAAGTTTTATACATATATATATATATATATGGAGATACTGGGAATTGAACCCAGGACCTTGTACATGGGAAGCAGGTGCTCAACCACTGAGCTACATCTGTTCCCCAATGAGAGTTGGTTTTCTCGTTTGTTTTCTTTTTAGGAGGTACTGGGGATCGAACCCAGGACCTTGAACATGGGAAGGAGGTGCTCAACCACTTGAGCTACATCCGCTCTCTGGAAGTTGAATATTTTGAATATTTTGTTAGCTACTGTGTGGGCCTCTATCAAGAAAACATACACATGACAGTATGAATACATCCATATCCCAAAGAAGTATGCTTTAGGTACATTTTTCCCCATATATCACCCCACTATCAACACCCTGTACCAGTGACATATCTTTGTTATAGATCCTGAAAGAAAATTCTTATATTTGTATTCTTAACCACAATCTCCACCACCCCAGAGTTTACTGAGTTATAGTTACTCATTTTACCCTCCGGCTTTCCTTCTAACATGGATGGCCCCAAACCACTGTACACCAATGTTCATAGCAGCATTATTCACAACTGCCAAAAGATGGAAACAACGCAAATGTCCATCAACAGATGAATGGATAAACAAAATGTGGTATATCTATATGATGGAATATTATTCAGCTGTAAGAACAAATGACATATTGACACATGGGACAGCATGAATGAACCTTGAGAAACTTATGTTGAGTGAAATAAGCCAGACACAGAGTGACAAATATTGCATGATCTCACTGATATGAACTCAGGGTAGTGAGCAGAACTCATGACGGTAGAGTCTAGAAGATAGGTTACCAGGAGATAGAAGGAGACCGATGCTTAATCTGTGCAGATTTTATAATTAGGTTGATTGTTATGGTTTGGAAATAGAGGTGAAGGTGGCACAGCAATATGAGTGTAATTAACAGCGCTGAAGTGTGAGTAGGAACATGGTTGAAAGGGAAAGTTTCGGATCATCCATGAGGCTAGAAGGAAAGCTAGAGGATAATTTCCTAACAATCTTGATCACTAATCATTCTAAATGGGCCATGTGTATAGTTTCTCTAATACCATATTTTCAACTTACCTATTGAGCACTGCTGAGCTGATGTATCATGTAGAATTCTAGGATCTGCCTTTGCACCAATAATACAGCTGTCTCCTCCCTTAAGTTACACATGAACTTAATAAGCTCAAAAGCACAGTGATAAACTCTTTAGAATATAAATCTCCATCTTTAGGAGCTGGCATGAAAGGAAGGCATTAAAACATCTATGGTTTACTACTCTTAGGTTGGATAAAGGAAAAGATTTTATTTCTTTTTAGAAATAAAAGCTGTCATATATAAGCTAAGAGGATTTAAGAAAGCACTGGGAGGGGCAGCATTTACATAACAAGCTATAAATATTAATATCACCATTCCACTGAGCATCAAGCTGCATCAAGCTATAAATTGAGGTCACACTCGCTTTAAACTAATACCCAAACCAGGAAAACCTGGTACCTTTCTCTTTCCCATCTCTTCCCTCCATCATATCATATCCTCTTAGCCCTTAGAAGCCTTTTATCCCAGAAAATCTTTTCCTGCCTCATTATCTTTTCAGAAACTTCCTTTAATTCCCCTAAATAGGCAGCCTCCTTAACGAGGATAAGACCAGAGCCTAAGTGTGATCACTTGAAAGCGAACGATAAAACACCAGAGAAAAGGTTTTCTGTGTAGAATGTAAAACTGAAACTTCAACTAACACCCCAAAGAAATACTAGGAAAATAAGAAACTAGCATCCTGCTTATGGTCCAAGTATGAAGGGAAATCAGCTGTTAATTTAAGTAAGACATTATGCCTGATAGATGATTGTCAATATTTATCCTGTTCTACAAAGAATTGCATGTAGCTACACATTTCTATAGAAATACTAGTAGAAAAAGCAAATGAGATTATACTTTACTACCATATCATATGCAATAATAAAGTTTACGAATATTAAAGAATGTTATTTCTTACTAAAGGTGGATTACAATGACCACTGTGACTGCAATAACCTAAGGAAAATTCAGTTCTCACAAACAAATAATAATTCTTGACAAGATAAGTACATGCATGACCCTAAACTGTGTATTTCCTAGGCAATCTTAGGTGCTTACTTTTAGTCCAAGTTCTAGAACAGAGCTCTGCCTTGGGTACTTGATTTTACTGCTATCAAGTCCAGTTTATTCATTCTTTGAAGTAAATCTCTTTGTCCACTTTTCCACCCTCCATTAGCCCTTATCTGCGTCCTTCCTTTGTGCCAAGCATCTTTCACCAATCCCTTAAACTGGTGTTTTGCAAAGTGTAGTTTGAGACCCAAGAAATCAATTTATTGTTTCACTAATGGTTTAGACCAGTTTCAGATAGAAAATAGAGCACAAGGCATATAGTAAGGGCAAATATTGTTCTGTAAAATTTTTGTATATGTATTTTGTTCAAATTATATATAATGCAATATATTATGTATGTATATGCTTTGCTTATATATTCAGCAAATGTATGCAAATGTATAAAATAAATTTATGACTGTGAGTTGTAGTCAAAAACATCTGAACACTACATTAGCACTGAAATAGCCACAACAAACAATCCTTTCTTCCATCCTTTCACCTATCAGTTCTCTTTACCAGTTTTCTATAGTCTAGGATATTCCTCAGCATTGTCTGGTCTAGAAGAAGTGCAGGCATAGTTGAGATCAGTTCTCTAACAGTATGTCAACTGAATTTACTGTCAATCTACTCCTTTTTATCTTAGCCTAAGAGCTCCAAAGTGCATTTTTTATTAAAATTTCAAATAAGATAAATGTGCCTGGACAGGACTTTTACAAGTAATGCTTCCATAATTTGTTAAACTGTCTTTTGTCTATTTTTTTTTAAATTTGGAATAAAGTTTTTAAAAAATTCAAGCTTCTCAGAAATGGACAAAATAGACAATCTGTTTTCTTTCAAAAGGGGGGAAGGTGGAAAAAGAGGAGGTGACACCATGTATCACATTCTACTTCTATAAAGTAAACACTCTATAAACAAATGAAGACCAGAACCAAGCCAAGCCATTATGCCCAAAATAGCAGCAGCACATTAACTTAATGCATAGGGTAGGAGTGAAATTGGGCATACAGACTTTCTGACCTTTCTATAATCAGCTCTATTTGGGCAATTCCATTTGCATCTAAATTAGCTCCAGAATCCCACCTGCAAAGGCAGGTTTCTCTGTGTCCTGAAAAATAAATTTCCCACCTGCTAACTATTTGTATGTGTGTATGTATGATCCATGAACATTGGATCAGACAGATGGATCCAACCTTCTGTCACTCATGCAGGTGGCAGGCAGTGGGGTCAGGTGACAGTTGAAGCCTCTCTAGGTTAGAAGCCACCATTCCTTGGCTTTGCCTTTGATATCAGAGGAGAAAACTAATTAAGCATTGGTTCATCTGGATCATCTATGAGCCCAACCCAGTTAGGAACAATGAGACTCAGGTGAACCTGACCCACTGACTGCAGCAGCGGGAAAGAGGAATGACTGAACCGGGATCACATGAAACAGGAATGAAAGGTTACTAGAAACCCTGCCTGATACTGCTAGAGAGAAACCAGCTGATGGACAGGCAGGAGGCATGGTCACCAGACTGCAGCCAAAGGCAGCAGCTGGATGGGCTCTTCATAGCCATCTTCTTCCCTCAAAGGACACAAACTGCAATGAAGAATATTCAAGTACAGAAGGGAAGACAGATACCCTGACTCTCAGCGAGCAGCCCTACTGCTTCAGCCAAAAATTCAGGACAGAAAACATTCAGTTATTCAAGGCCTGAAAATAATCTACAGTTGATGGACTCAGACTCCCTCCTTCCTGGCCCCCCTCATACCTCCCTTCTGTTCTTCAACCTCTAGGCCACATACTCCACTGACACCACCCCAAGAGGCAGGCTGGAGAGGTAAATAGAAGTGACATCCAAAGTCAAAAAGTTTGGCTACTTATTCCTAAAATATTTGAGGAAGGAGGAAATTAAAATTATGGCTACAGTAAGGACTTCAGGAACATATTTTGGGGAAAAGATGTTAAAAATAAAAGCCCATCTCTGTCCTTCTTTTCCAACTTTTCTTCAATGTATCTGTAATACTTTTATAAATAAATATAATAAACTTATACCTTTGGGGAGAGGGGAGAGTAAAACAAATGATTTTTCAGAGTACTTCCAGACCCTGAATGGTGAAACACCTCTCCATCTACCCAGGAGAAGGTGGCACTGGGGTCTGCCAGGAAGAATGGTAACCAAGCACCTGAGATACACTCAGGGAGACAGTGCCATGCACACTGCGTGGGCACTGGTGTACTACCACGGCCGCAAGCCTTCCTCGCCGAGCACCGCACCTTTACACTGCTCCCTTAAGCATGCTCCCAATGTACTCCACTGGCCCAAACTCAAGATGTATGAATAAATACCATTCTTACTGACTACCCCAAGATATACCTCTTATTTCAGATTCTTTTTTTGTACTTTTCCCACTTTGTTCTCAGGCTGTAGATTACATTGTCATGAATAGTATCAACTAGTATGGATGCTGCACCTTTTGGAGTTTCTAATGTTTCCTGTACTTCCTGGCAGCGGGCACAAGTCAGGAACTGCAATATTCAACCAACTTTTGCTAAGCACATGTGATGCTCTGCACTAGATGCTGGGGATAAAAAGATGAATGAGATATAGTTCTGAATGCTTTGCTATTGTAAGCAGGAACCAAAAGTATTAGAAATCAAAAATATTGGGAAATTCTAATTAAGACCTGAACATATGCGAGGTCTACACCAGGAGTTTCAGAGAAATGTTGGCCTTGCAGAGAAGACAGTTGCTAGCACTGAGTAGAAAATGAGGCTCTGAGGAAGAGAAGAGACTGGTTTACAGAAGGAGCACAGGCTTTGGAGCTAGACCAACTCAAGTTCCAATGCTCACATTTACTGGCTATGTGACCTTGATTGTGGTACTTAATCTCTCTGAGCCTGTTTTCTCCTCTGTAAAATGGGGATAATCCACTATCTTAAAAATATTGAGAAGATTAGAGATAATATGCATAAATCTTAACACACAGAAGGGACACACTCAGTAAAGGGTGGCTATTTATTCTCCGGTTTGGGGCATCCACCTTACAATAAGCTAAATTGAGACAACAAAGGACCAGGATGTTGAGGGGAGGTGGCTGGTACTAAAAGAACAAAATGTACCCATCTGCAAATTTTGGAGAAAGTGGTAGGGGAAGAGTACCATAGCCCTTATAGAAAATGTGCCACCTTTTCTGCTTCTAACACTTCCCCCTGACCCTACACCGCCCCCTTGCCAATTTCTTTCCAGGCATTTTGCAGAATCAGGAGATCTTAGGTGGTCACAAGAGATGGACTATGGCAGCTCCAAAGAGTAAGTGTACTCTAGGAGAGACTGGAGTAAAGGAGGGGACACTGGAACTCTAAAACATTTTTTTCTTCTGTAATTGCCAGTATTAGCCAGCTTAAACCTAGTTCTAATCCCATAGGCCCAAGTGAAGAGTATTTGAGAGCAGAAATAAAGCTGCTACTGCCACAAGAATGATCCTATGTGCAATGGGCCCATGCTGCAACTGGGTTGGCCAAGTTACTGTCCTTATAATATCAACATTCTTTTCTCTTGCCTAACATAAACCTTTCTCTCCTTGGAGGATTCAGGAAATGGCTATTTCTAAATTTGTAACTTCATTATAATCTATTTATAATTAATTCAATATATTTGAATTCATTATATTGGAACCTTATTCAATAGAGTTCAGCTATTGAAATACTCCAAATATCACATAAGAAATGTATTTCATAAAATGGCTCTGAAGTCAGAATTAACAGGGAAATTATAGAATATTTTAGCTCAGAAGCAAAGATTTAGAAAGTATTTCAAAGATCACTTGATCCATCCCTTTTCTTGTTTAACAATTATCCCAGAAACAATCTTCCTTTTTTATTCCGTCTAACTTTTTAGTTGCAAGCACAAAAATAGTAATATGAAAAACATTAGCATTTACCAGTTATTGAGCACCTACTGTGCAAATTAAGGAAAGCATATTGTGTTTCAGCTCTTTGAATCCATACAAACTTATGAGAACTGACTCAAGATGACCTAAGCAGAAAAGATACTTACTGAAAAGACACTGGGAGAAGCTCACAGAACGATCAGAAGGCTAGAGAATCAGGCTTAGAAAATGGACAGGAATGAGGGAGGCTAGGAACAGCTTGGATCATGACCTAAACTTTGCCTCAGAATCAGTCTGAGAAGGACACATCCTATACCATTATGGCCATCCCCATTGGATTCTGGATGCTGTGTCTAGCATCACAGCTACAATCGGTCCTATTACCTGGATGTTGCTGCCACTTCTGCCAATGCACCCTAGGTATTCTCCACTGTTTCTGCTTCTTTGTGTCACGGGCTCCTAGGTATAACTAACTGGTCAAGCGTAGGTCATGTGGCCACATTCTGGCTGCAAGATAGGTTAGGTAAGTGAGTCCATGGGCTCTCACTTCCATGGGAAAAGGCAGGTTTTACCTCCCCAGAATATACACCAGAAGAAAGGAAGTTTGATGCTGGGCAGCCAAAACACAAATAACCCCTACTCCCTTCTAAACTTTCCAGATAAGGATTACAGAGCTTCCTTTGGCAACACAGCTTAGGTGGTAGCTCACAATCTTTCGAATGAGAATGCATACCTAATAGTCAAAGGAGACTCCAGATGGTACAATTTGTGTCCCACCCTTCCCCCACATTAAGAAGTGGGGATGGAGAAATGTCTCCTGAAATTCAACTTTCGTTCCTACTCTAGAATTCTTACTGAACCCCTCAGTTCCTTCTTTTCTAGGCCAAATCAATTCCTTTTCATGGCTTTCTTAATGCATTTATCTGCCCTTTAAGATTACAAACTTACTGCAGAAATGACGATGTCTGACCTACCATATGCATTCTCAAAGCACTTGCTGCACTGTCAGGTACTTAAAGGCTAAGCAATAAATGTGTCAAGGTGGAATCCAGCAGCCTTGTTACTACTAAAAACACTCAGTTTTCACAGTCTTCATTAGCAGAGTAAGGTAAATTAATTTGACAATACTTCAACAGCAGAGAGAATTTACCTTTTATAATGAATAATATTTCAGTGGCTATACAGAAACTAACTCATGACATGTCCTCGAACTAGTACAACATAGAAAAGTGATCCATCAGGAAAAAAAGAAATGTTCCTTAGGCTTCCCCCTCTTTCTCCTCCTGATTAACCGAATTCTGATGAAACTGACTTTAAACCCAACAGTAGAAGAAAAATGATTCATGAGCCAAAAGTCTTTACCAGCAGCTCCTTTTGAGTGAAATGTCTGAAAACAATTACAAGAAGGTGGTATATAGTGCCTCCTCATATCCCCAAATCAATCTGCCTGTGGGTTAAATGTATTATTCGGTGGTGGAATTTTATGTGCAGACTAGTTTTTCTAGACATCAAAACTATAACAAATGCAAGCCCTTTTGATGAAAGACAGGTTTTACTTCTAGCATATTTTCCATGAGAAATGGAAAGATCTCAACACAATTGGAAGACTCATAAAACACATGGGTGTCTGCCTGAATGAATTAATTCTAATCATTCTGTCATTTTCCTCTGTTATCCCAAACTTGCTCATCAACTGACACTCAATAATCACAGAGAAGCATCCTATTAGAATTATTTCTTCTCTACCTCACCTGAAATGCAAATCTGACATAAAAATTAGGGGAAAACAGGGCATTTAAAAAGTTAATACAGGGCAAGAGAAAATTATACCAAGAAGGTAAAATAAACAGACTAAATAAACTTACTTTCTGTTTTCCTTGCTTTTTGGTTTTCATATGACTACTTGAGAAAAACTTGCAGGGCATTTGTTGCTGATAAATTTTTAATGTTCTCTTAGGAAAGTACAGGAAAAAATAAAAGATTCACAAATTTCAGACCAGATTCTCCTCCTCCTCTCCACATTTGCTTCCAAGACAAATACCACCTGGCTATCTTAGATAAGGTGGGGTTTTATGTGAGTTTTTTTGTGTGTGCATTTTTCTGGGGAGGTGGGTAGCGGGATGCTTATCTTTTTTTTTTTTTAAGATTTATTTATTTTATTTTTCTTTATTTATCCCCCCCTCCCTCAGATGGTTCTCTCATCTGTGTGCTAATTGTTTGCTCGCCTTCTCCAGGAGGCACCAGAAACCGAACCCGGGACCTTCCACATAAGAGGCAAAGTGCCCCATGGCCTGAGCCACATCCGCTCCCTGTGGGCTGCAGCATCTGCTGGCTTGTGGCCTCTGCTCATTGCAGCAGGGGTAGCGTCGTTGTGGGCAGCGCCGGCGGGGGCAGTGTCTCCTCATCTTCTTTTAGGAGGCACTGGGACCTGAATCAGGACTTCCCATGTGGTAGGTGGGCACCCAACTGGTTAAGCCACATCTGCTTCTCCCTTATCTTTTCATAATTCCGAAGCTTAAGAACTGAATCCTTTAGTACAGCATTATCTCCCTCATGCTTTTATTGAAATTAAAAAAAAAAAAAAAGGAAAATCTAATTTGCCGTTTCAAATCAGAAGTAAGCTTAATTTATAACCTAATTTTCTTCTCCAAAAAAGTCAGAGAAGTGACATGAGATAGTATAGAAAGATCAGAGATGAGGAGGCTCTGCAGTACTGGTAGACTGGTTCAGACTAAAAAATTGACAGTTTTTGCATGTGTGTGCACACACTTTAGGTGGATGGGAAAGCGGTATTCAGGGAGGGCATGTTGTAGTTCACTTGGAATTTGCTTGTGCTGGTTTATCCACTCCCCTCCCCACCCCATAAAGTTACCACATTTTTTTAACCTTCAAATTTAAAGAAAAACAATCTCTTCAATTATTAGTTGATATAACCTAAACACAGAGGGTTAAATAATGTGTCATCCCTTGGAGTGGCACATGCTCCTGATGGTAACTGTATGACTAAGCAAAAAAGAAAAAAATGCATGAGACTGGACAGACAACAGCAATTTTTGCTTTAAATTATATGTTGTTGATACTGAATTTCTATATTTGGGATGCTGCTGATTTGTTTTCCCATGTTGTAAAGACAACGAATGCAGTTTCGGCATCTAACTTCTATAAACTCAGAAATAGTAAAACTAGGTGAGAAGAGCTGTACTAGAAGAATGGACAGAACCAAGTTTGTCTAGGGGCAAATGCTTTTAGTTAAGATCCCCTCTAGGCTACTTGGGACCCAGCAAATTAGCAAAATGGTCCTCCTGGGCATTGTAGTCTTCCCACTCCCCACCTGGGCCCACAGCTTGGTAAGGAGATGGCTTAGCCAGAACAGAAGGTGCTTTTTGCTAATCAGACAAAGGTTCCCCTTCCTGTGGATGAACACAGCCCCATTTCAGGACATACTGTCTGGCAAGTGGAATTTGAATTTCATGTCTCGTATTTGCCCCTCGACAGAGTGCCCTTGTGCAGTGGACAACCTGCACAACTTTATGCAGTAGCCCAACTCGGTCTGTGCTTTCCAATAACAAAAGAAACTTCCAGCTTCCTATCAACAGAAACAAAATTATGTTAGCATGTAATATGTGTTGATGTTTGTGGCAGGCACTGGTAATTGCCGCTCCAGTATTCATTCTCCCTTTCTTCCTTGGAAATAAATCCAAAATTCATAGCTAAAAAAACCTACATTTCCCTATTTCCTTTGTACCTAGGTGTGGCTATATGATTACGTCCTTGATGGGTGGTAGTAAACAGAAGGGGTGTGCAGAATGGGGAAGGATCTTTAAAGGGAGTTTCCTGATCCAAATTGATAAAAACTGTTTTCTCATGAAAAGAAGACCATTTCCTTTGAAAATAAACTGCTGTACAGATTTTATCACAGCAATTAGAACCGTACCTAGCAAATATTGGGTGCTCAAAATATATTTGTTGAGCGAATGAATAAATAAATAAATGTTTTATAACAAGAGACCTCCAACTAATATTTGCAGTCCATGATAAAGAGAAATGTAATGTCATGAATAATCTTGTAACCCATACTCCAAGTAATCCTCCAAAGTAACAGAAGAGAGTTTTTCAAACTCTTCAAAATTATGACCCATCATAAGAAGCATACTTTTTTATAATAGATAATATAACACTCACCATTACTAAGTGAAATGTGCGTGATATTTTCTATTTTATTCTATTTTTAACTGTGACCCACCAAATTGACTTAGTGACCCATTAATGTACATGATTCATGGCTTGAAAATTCTGTTTAAAAATATATATATGGGGAGCAGATGTAGCTCAAGTGGTTGAGTGCCTGCTTCCCATGTATAAGGTGCTGGGTTCAATCCCCAGTACCTCCTAAAAACAAACCAGACAAGCAAGTGAAAGAAACCAACTCTCATCAGGGAGCAGATGTAGCTCAGTGTTGGGCCCTCATCACTCTCCAGTTCCTCATTCTGGTATCTCCTCTTATCAACTCCTCAGTGGTCCAATGATTTCTGGATAGCTAAAGCCTATACCATTCTATGGCATCAGGTATGATTTCTACCAAAGTAATCCCCAGATTAAAAAATGTGAAAGAGGGTTGGTACTGTATTCTAGTCCTAAGTTAAATTAATAAGATAGACATAAACTGAATGATTAGTGAGGTTAATGCTTTTAAGGAGTAGTAATGTTTTAAGGGATTAACATGGGATATGACTTTAAACTAGAGCATGTTGGCGCAGCAAGATGACACAACAAAGGGAGACGCAGAGGAGAGACAGTGAGAGATGCAGCAGACTAGGGAGATGAGGTGGCTCAAGCAATTGAGTGCCTCTCTCCCACACTGGAGGTCCTGGGATGGGTTCCTGGTGCCTCCTAAAGAGAAAAACAAGAAGAAAAAAGATAAGCAGACATGGAAAGAACACACAGGGAAGGGACACAGAGAGCAGACAGCAAGTGAAAACAACAAGGGGTGAGGGGACCAACGAGATAAAAAAAAAAAATGCTTTAAGTGAGACACCAACTGCCCTACTGTCACTGGGACAAGGGCCAACAATATAGAATCAATGCCCTCAGATGAGGATGATTATAGTAATACATTAAACTGCCACTCACAAAAGCATTAATTTCTGGCCCTCACTGATTCTGGCCCTCCCTGAAAGTAATGGATTCTGCAAAGTAATGGATTCTGCAAAGTAATGGATTCTGCACCAAAACTGACTCCTACCAGCACCTCCTAGAGATGTAAAAATTGAGTCGTTTAAACGCAATGGTAACTTTATTACTCCAAGTACAATATGGTATGCTTCCTGCTTCCTAGACCCAAAGAAAATACTGGTTATCAAATATAGCTCCCAATGTTCAAATAATTAAAAAGCCATAAAATAGACTTGACATTACCAAATTTGATTTGGAATCCAATGATGCACAATACAAATTTTCATGGACACCACTCAGCAGCGGTTCTCACCCCTGGCTCCACGTTGGAATCACCTGGGAAGCTTGTAAAACACACCCAAACTCATACCCCACCCTGATTCAGTTAAATGAGAACTTCCAAGATTGGGGCCAGGCATCTCCTGGTGATTCTGATGTGCACCAGGGTGAGAACCACTATCATAAAGTCTCCTGGTCATTATGATTATAAATTATGACTACACTAAACATGTGCTAAAGTACCATTTTAAATATTTCAGCTGAAGGAGTAACAAAAGTAAAAGAAGTTTTTACTGAGCTACAATATTTTGTTCATATAAAGATGACCAATGCCACTCTTTCCAAAGGAAACTTGGGCCGAGGAGGTTAACAGCCATTTCAGATCCCATAGCAAAGACAAAAGAGAGATCTCCCGACCTCAGTCAACTGAGGTGTCCACTCAGTCATCAAGTTATCCCGCTTGACAGATACCAACTTCTACCACCTGCCATATGAGATAAATATTTTGCAGAGTTTATAAAAAGATTCAAAATTTCTACTGAAGGAAAACAAAGGAGTAATTTGAGAGCTTCCAAAAACTTCATTTATCCAATTGAATAGCAGAATACTGAACATTCTTGAATAAGTAAGTCAATTGCCCAAATGAGCACTAGAGTATTTCCGAGGAATAATAGGATTTGAGTAATCCCCAACTCTGATGGGAAGGCCCATTACAGAAGAGCTAATGTTTTGAATTAATGAGTAAAAAAAATCCAAGCACTAGGTGGAAAAATCATGGCCAACTATGTGCCTTGTTTTTAGCACTGTGAAGTACAAAGTGACCCTACTATCATTCTGTGCTGCTAACCCACTCTCATGATAAGAACAAAGGGTCGCACATAATAATCTGCAGATTATTTAACTAAAAATATTGTTCCTTTCTTCTTCTTAAAGTAGGGGCACCAAAAAATTAAAACTTGAGAGCCTCTTCTTAAATTCATTAGATGGTGCAAGCTCACCTTTTGAGTTGACTTACCAAGAGAAGAAACTCAAGAAGGGCATTAAGAAATTCCCCAATCAGCTCCTATTGCATAGGAGCCTCAAGAGGAAGAGAATTTGCTCTGTGAGAAACCTTTCTATTTTGCAATTAACAAAAGCAAGGAGAATTTTTTTCTAAATTTTGCACTGGGCACTCAGGGGTTAAATTTATGTCATGGAAGGAGTCATGAAACTAGGGTTGACTTCAGGGGATGGTTATGGGAAGCCTTGAGCATCTGGGTTTGGTCCAAGTTCACCTACTCATCAGTTTTAAGAACCTAAGCAAGTCACTTAGCCTTTCTGGTCCTCAATGTCTTTCTTGAAAAAAGGAAGAGTTGGAACTACACAATCTCTAGAACTATTTCTAACACTAAGATTCTATAAATTTTGCTCTGAAATTTACTAATGCTAAAATTCTACAGGGGAGCAGATGTAGCTCAAGTGGTTGAGCACCTGCTTCCCATGTTCAAGGGCCTGGGTTCAATCCCTGATACCTCCTAAAAACAAAACAAAACAAACAAACAAAAAAAACCAACTCTCACCGGGAAGTGGATGTAGCTCAGTGGTTAAGCATTTGTTTCCCATGTATGAGGACTTGGGTTCATTCTCTGGTACCTCCTTTAAAAAAAAAATTCTATATACACAACATATTCTCTTTCTATCTGTAATTTCCCCATCTAGATTTGGCAAGAACTTTAAACACAAAGGATGTTTCATGAAATCCATTCAGTCTGTGAAATTTTTAAAAACTGGGATTTTATTAATTCATTCGCTGAAAATCATGGATAGAGCATTTACTGGGTACCAAGCATTAGGCTAACTATGCCAGGAAATAAGGAGACAAAAGAGAGAGTCCTTCACCTTTGCTCCACACAAACCTCCTCTATGAAATTAAAATTTAATGGATTTCAAAGTTCTAAATTCTGACAAACAAGAATGCTGTCTCCAAAGGAAGAAACTGGACAGCTAAATCTACTAGTTCTATGAAAGCATTTAACATAAATAAAAATAACACAATGCCTATACAGATAGTTTAATGTCTTGATAAACAACCATGGGAATAACATATTGCCAATTATTATTAACTTGATATCTCATAGGCAACTCAAACCAAACTCAGTAAAGTTTGCCTACTTCATACAATTTCATTTCTACATGTGGCAAGCACTTTCAAACATGAATCTTGGAGTCATCACTGATTTTTCAGTAATTTTTTTGTTCATTTCCCTTCTGCTTCTTTCTAGAAAATATTTGTATTTTTCCAGCAATATCTGTCTCAGTCTGGTAATTTCTCTTCCGGATTTCTACAACAATTAAGAGTTGTCTTATTTTCAGCAACAGCCAGATCTAGACAGTTCTAAATATCCCTTCCTCAGGCACCTCAATTCTCTCCCACTCCATGCCACCCCAGAATGCCAGGTAGGAACCAAACAACAGTTCATCAATCTGCCTGAACACCTACAGTTCTAAACTATCTAATTTCTCCTTAGCTTTCTCCTTTTACTCCCTCTCTTTGAAACACACACACACATACCATATCTATGTTCACACATTCACTTATTTATTCAAGAAACATCCTAACACTCTTTATGTATGAGGCAGCACGCTAAATATGCTGCTATACTATTTTTTTAACAAATGGATGAATAAATAAACAGAAACTGAAAAAAATGGTTCCTACTCTCATGATGTTTACCATCTAGTAGGAGAAGTAAGAATATTAAACCCATAATGATCATAAAAGGTAACCTTTATGTGCCATATGAGTGGTATCAATCAAACTCTAGAGAAGTGAAGAGTGATTGCCTATTCCTGGGTTTGATCATGGAAGACTTTCAGGAGGGGATGGCATGTGGTCCGGACATTAGAGGATGAGAAAGATTTAGGTAAGTATAATTGGAGAAGAAAGGCATCTCATATGGGGGGAAGGCATAAGGACTGGAATGTAACCAGAAGGCTCAATTCACATTCAGGGTATAGCAAATGGTCCAGGACATCTGGAGAAGTAAGTCCTTGGCAAGGAAAGTGGGAGGAAGTTTGGAATTAGGCTAGGAAAAAGATCAGAATATCTGGGCAATACCAAGTCTGAGTTATTTCTCTTAAAGTATCCTTGATATCTGCAGTACTCTAGCTACTTCCTCCTTGCAATATGCAAAATTTTATAAGTTACAGAACAAGGAAAGAACTTCTCAGTTACCTAAAACTATGATTTTCTAGCAACTATATAACAACAAACCAACAAAGTAATAAAAACTAATACACAACATTTACTTTGTGCTAGGTACCATTTTAAAGTATCAACTCATTTAATCCTCACAAATGTTATAATGTAGATACTATTTTTATCATCCCATTTTACAAATGAGGAAAATGACTCAAAGAGGTTAAACGTTCTGCCCAAGAGTACACAGCTAGCAAGAAGCAGGGCTGTGATACCAACTCCAGCAGTCTGACTCCATACCATATTAAATCCTTTGCAAATAACTTACTGGATACCACGACAGATAGGATTATGTCAGTGAATAAATGTGCCTTCCTCTTTGTTTCCTAGTTTAAATCTAATTATTTAGGTCAGCTTTTGTGTGTGTTTTCACAGCATTAGCTATAGCATTAAAGGGATAGGGAAGCCCCAAGACACTGTGGGAGCTAGCTGTAAGCCAAAATGATAATATCATGGATCCTATACTCAATTAGTTCACTCTTTGTTCTGTAAATATGCAAAATGAGAGGAAACATTTAGGCTTCCATTCACATAACAACATGCCCAGGTCTCAGCTACATATATGCCATGTTCCTTACTCGGAGCCTCCTTGTCTACAAGATATTCAAAGATACAGTACTTAATTAGGTTGGAAACTTAGCATAGCACAAGACCTCAGATATTAATTAGATTTTCTTTAAAAAAAAAAAAGAAATGAATGTTTCAGTAGCATTTATTATAATATATTTCCATATTCTCAGAGGCTTTCTACAATAAACAGAAGACATTTTGTTATGTTCCACAGTTGGTCCACAAGTGAACAGCTTTGGGATAAATAATGGACTGTCTTAGGCTTTTCTTTAAATTGCTATAGGGAAAAGTTTATTTGTATATGGATTTAAGTATCTAGGTGTATCATCATTACCTTAATAAGCTAGAATATGGGAAGTAAAAAAAAGTAATAATGGTTACATTCAACTGAAGAAAATCTTACAATCCCCTCTATAGTATACAACCTTAAATTACAGTCATTTTCCCTTCTGTCACTGCACCAAGGCATCTGGTAAAATATAATATTATATCTTATAATATTTTTGATATACATAACAACAGTGAGTAGCTGGTATTGCCATTCCCAAGTTGATAATATTTCTTATGGAGTTTTTATGGTATTGCTGTCACTGTCCACATATCTTAATATCACCACACAGGAAAGCAGTGATGATTTCATATAATAAATGATGGAACTTGTCCAGCATCCTGAACAATGGAAGGTTCCTCTCTAAATCAAACACTATATGTGAATATTCTCGCTGTCCTGATTTTGTGATAATCATTTGCTATATTAGAAACCATGCATGTGTCCCCAGACCTAGTTTTTCTCCCTAGGTCTGGTTTTCAGAATGCTGGTGATAAACTAAGCCTGATTTATTATATGACTATCCTGTATGGGAAAAGACTGTAACTCTGGGTATCTTTGGTCAACCTTAAGAGATATAGCAGGGGGACGGATGTGGCTCGGGTGGTTGGGCGTCCGTCTCCTTTATGGAGGGACCTGGGTTCGATCCCCAGGACCTCCTGGTAAAAATTATTAAAAGAAAATTATAGAAGGCACATGGGCCACCAGGCCCTGCGAACCACCTCAGCAAGATGATGATGTAACAGGAGAGTGACACAAGGGAGAGCCAAGACGAGGCGCACCGAAAAACCAGGAACTAAGGTGGTGCAGGTGGCAGGATGCCTCTCTCCCACATCAGAGGTTCCGAGGATCGAATCCCAGTGAAGACAGGAGGAGAAGGATGAGAAGAGAGGGTGGGAAATGGACACAGAGAGTTGTCCAGCGAATGGACACAGAAACAGCAAAAACGGGGTGGACGGGGGTAAAAATGGATAAAAGTAAATAAATAAATCCTTAAAAAAAATGTATAGGGTAGGAAGATCAGACTATAGTTAGTAGTAATACTGTGACAATGCTCTTTCATGATTTGTTAACAAATGTTTCACAACAATGCAGGGTGTTTATGGAAGGGTGATGTGTGGGAGCCCTGTATGTTTATGCATGTTTGTTTTGCAAGTTCATGATGTTTACCGAACATTTATAGTTTATGTATGTTCATGTATGAATGATACACTTCAATAAATTGTTAAAAAACAAAAACAAAAAAACACTATACATACATCAGGGACAGAAACACATTCTTAGAACCCATACTTAAGAATCCAAGAATCTCCTTTCTCTACTCACCTTTAGATACTACTACTACTACTACTACTTCTACTAAGTCCTGAAATTATGTAAAATATTTTGATCTATGTTACTGCTTTTAAGGCTAAAACAGCTCTATAGGAAAGCAAGGCAGACCTTACCACCATTTTAATACCTTGCTCATTTGGGAACAGCTTTCTCAAAGAACTTTTATCTACCTTATCATTTGTTCACCACAGACAGATGACAAAACAGGATCCCAGAAAGGTTAAGCACTTGAGATCACACATAAAACTAGAACACATATCTTCTGACTCCTAGTCCAATGAAATAACATAAAGAGCAAAATTGCCAGCAGAAGGGCGTATACATCAGTATTATCTCCAAGTGTGGCCCTTGGAATACCTGAGGGTTTGCTAAAGTGCAAAATATTGGACCTCAACCTAATCTATTAAATCAGAATCACCGGGACTCAGGAGTTTGCATTTAAGACATTCCCAGGTAACTCTCTGCACATTTAAGTTTGAGAGCTTCTGGCACTGAGAAATGAGAAAATCCATAGATAGGAAAATAATTCTACAGACAACTGAGTTGACGTCACATTCTGAGAAAAATAAGGGAATCTAACATTGTGCTATCTACAAAATAATCGAAAAGCATATAGATAATAAGCATATTATCTAAAATGGTATAAAATTTACTTGTTAGTAACATACAGTGTCATGCAAAGGATGTCTCTGAAACCTCATTTTAGAGATTCAGCTGGTTAGATTCATAAATAAAAACAGGTAATATTTATTTAGTACTAAGTGCCAGGGACAATGATGAGAACTTTAAATGCATTATCTCATTCATTCTTCACAAAAATCTAATGAAGTAGATGTTATTATCCATAGATTATGCATATATATATGAGAATTCTTGTCTACCATCCCATTGCTAGTTAAGTAGCAAAGAACCAGAACTCAAACTGAGGATTCTCTAACTTCAAAACTCATGTTTGAACTGCTTTCCAAAATTTTATTCATTGACTATAATGTATGAATTGAATGTATTAAATGGGACACATTAACTTTTAGTTTTCAATTAATAAATCAAGTGTTTCCAAGTCAAAATCTCTTATAATTCTCACTAAAATCTAGGTCTTTTCAATAGCTGGGTCTCACTGGATAGAGCAATTATTAATTTAGTCTGTCTGGAACTGGCCTGCTTAACATGATTTTTCAATCCAAGTTTAATAGTGCTATTGCCACTCCAGGTTACACAGCTGCAGGTCCATGATAGGTCTGGGCTTTTTAATTACTTCATGCAACTGTGATTACTGATTGACTACAGTGATCATTACATCTGGCTTCACTGCTTCTAAGATACTTTTCTATTAAGGCCAAGGTAACTGAGGAGCCAGAATGATTATGTGTCCCCTTTCCCCCAACCCCAGCTGAGCAAGGCTCCTTACTTATGTCCTCAGTCACAACTGGATCTCCGGCATCGGACAATGACCACAACACAAGTCTGAGATGGCACCAACTGTATCAAGTTTTTCTGCTGAGCTCAAGCATGTGCAGTCCCTGTGGCTTCCCCAGCTGCTAGATGGCCATGGCAGGGAACACCTCCCTGCCATGGAGCCAGCTGGATGCCTGTAGGGATGTGGGGACACCAAGAGCAGCTACTAAGAGGAATGTCCTCATTTCTCCAGGACATCCTTGAGACTCCTTCACTTTAAACCAGACCAGGGGTCATTGACCAAGGTAGGCACACAGATATGTTTTCAGTACAGTGGAGGACAGAATCACTTTTAGTAACTGGTTTACTCCAGGCATGGTAAGAAATAAAGTCTGTATGAACAAGTACAGCTCAACATTGTTACAGGATGAGGAATGAATAACTAGCAAAAACAGGACAAGATGACATTCTGGAGCTTCAGTTATGACAAACATAGGTCAATATTATAGAGAACAGGTTTTAGGAAAGTGAATTATTGAAATGTATAAGTATCAATATGAAACGTAGAGACCAAAAAATTCTCTATATATTTCCGTATAGTTCACCCCAGGGCCAGAGTCTAGTTTGAAGTTTAGTTTGGGGCTCTATAATTCAAAGGAAACTAAAAGATTTAGTAAAGAACCACCAAGTTTGAAGAACGAAATCTCAAAATTCCAGGGCTAAGATGGCATTTGAAATTCATGCTTTTGGTTCCTTTTTTCTTCCAATTTTCCACTGAGAAGAATGACCTAATCAATGAAAATATACAGCATTATTGGAAACTAGACATAAAATTGCAAGGCATTTTTCATTAGGAAGTGGCATAGATGACAACAGTGATAAAGAGCACCGACATGCTAGGCATCTAAAAATTCAACAGGAAATCTGCAAGAAGAGCAAGTAAGGGGACTTCTCTCTACCCTTGTCCCACCCCAGCACCTCCTCCACTCTCTCTCAGATTAGAAATGCATGAGAAAAGAAAGAAGAATGAAACTAGATAATGGTTAAATGGCAAGCTGCTATGCACACTCCTCACCAGAGACTGAAAACACAATGACATAAAGGATTATTGTACTCTTCCTGTAAACTCAGCATCCAATTACATTTCATTAATAATTAATAATGGTGATAGTAATTTGAAGATGGTAATTAATTGTTCTTAAAATTTTAGTCACTAGCTTTGCAGGACATAGAGTTCCAAACCATGCCTAGCCGGTGAGAGTCCAACTGGGCTCTGATAGGTTCCCATCCCACCCCACCACATATATACTAAAAGCAAGAGGGTGACCCACCAGTTTTGCTGTTTCCAGGCTTGCAAACTTTCTATCTTTTATTCTCTAGTCCCTGAAAATCTTCCATCCATCAACCTAAATCAATAAGCTATGAGTTATTGAGCTTGCTGAATGTAGATCATGAATATGTATGTATGTGTTTGGAAGACAAGATTGTAACCAAATGGGCTTCACAGTGGCTTACATAAACTAAGCACAACTGCCTTTAAGGTAATGAATGAAATTATTCTACCCATGTATATTGTTAAGCATGGTTTTAGCACATAAGAGATGGTGGAAAAAATCAGTTTTTCTGGTAGATATTTTGCTTCTGTTTTTCCAAGTGCATTTGTATGGAATAGTTTGCTGAATGAAACACAGCTAGCTGTTCTTTGCAAAAACCAAAGGCACAGGCTTTCTTTGAGTTATCACTGCAAGCACCTGTGAGCTGCCTGCAGAAAATGATGGTAATTATTTTCTCATCCATCCCTTACTTCAGCACACTCCCCTCAAGGTCTGTGCCTCAACCCACTACAGATAGCCTCAAACGTCTGCCCTAATTTCTTAACAATCTCCAAATAAGGGAACCAAAATATCCCATAAAATAAAAGTTCAATTTAGTTCACAAGACATTTGACAGAAATGACTGAGCCCAGAGTGCTCCTTAAGCAACCCTATCCCTCTAAACACCCTGGTAGTTCCTTCTTTCTAATCTTGCTGGAATCAAGGCAAGAGCTAGAGCTATATTTGACTGCTACTGCTGTCTGCTAGTCTCCCACCAGCCCAGAACCCTGAAACACCACACCTGGGCAAAGATTCTTTCAAACCAGTGACAAAGCAAATCAGCCTGTTTCACTTCAGTCTTCACTTACTCGGCCTGATCACTGCATTAAAAAAACAAAGAAAGAAAGAAACAAAAAAAAAACGATTTGATAAACCATTCACTAGGCCATCCCTTTCTACCTGGGGACTTTCTTCTACCATGGTCATCATCTTCAAACATATATTGATCACCTTACAATGTACAGAACTCCAGGCTACCCTCTAGAGCAGGGATTGCCAAACTTTTTCTGTAAAGAACCAGAGAGTAAATATTTTAGGCTTTGTGAGCCACAAACTGTCTCTGTAATATGGTATTCTTTTTGTTTTGTTTTGTTTTGTTTTTTGTTTAGGAGGTATTAGGGATTGAACCTAGGACCTTACACATGGGAAGCAGGTGCTCAAACCACTGAACTACACCCACTCCCCTCTTCTTCTTTTTAATAGGGCTAGACAAAACAGGTCATAGGCCAGATTTGACCCACAAGCTATAATTTACCAAACCTTGCTTTAGAAGTATGAAAAAAACACACACCATAGACCAAACTTTCTCAATCCACGGCACCTTCAGTGTATCAGTAATTTTTTCAAAGCACCACTAAGCCAAAACAAATACCCAACCATCCCATTTATTAAGTATTTGGGTCCAAATAACTTAATATGTAGTTTAAGTCCTAACAACTTAGCACCTGTAGGGCATTCAAACCTTAGAATCAGATCAGACACTGCCATTCTCATTTCCTATTCTATGTTGATTTCCATGTGGCACTTGCGTTTTTTTTTTTTTTAGCACAACACCCACCAAAAACCCAGGTTTGCAAAGGTATAGCCACAGTGAAAGGAATTTATGTGATTTATGTTGAAACTGTAAACCATCTCAAGATAGTAGTTCACATTGTGTCTGAGATATGTTGCTGTATTTCCCTCATAAATTTAAAATAGTTAGGGAAGTGAAGATATAGATCCTTCCAAGGGTTTATATGGAGGTGGGGAAACAGGGTCAAATACCAGAATTTACCTAATGATAGAAAGGCTCCCCCATAGTGAGGGAAGGTGTGGGCTCTAGGCTGGTCCTTGAAGGAAGAGTAAGACCTGATAACAGAAGAGGAAGGAAGAGAACATTAGGAGCAAAGGAAATGAACTGAGTATAGGAAAGAACTTGAGGCGAGAATGAGGATAGCATGGAACAGAGGGCTGGAGGAGATATTGTATGTTAAAGAGATGGTAGGAAATGAACTCATTTAAGGTTTTAGAGGAAGAATAACATATTTAAAGATGTGCTTGGGATACTTAATCCAATAACTTGAAGAAGGTGATATGTGAGACAACCTGAAGAAAAAAGTTGCAGCAAGGAGACCCATTAGCAAAAAAAAAT
>JAQZBX010001993.1:0-76189 GCA_029593785.1 Cabassous unicinctus | reverse complement strand
AAGGAATACACATACATAAAACGAACACAAACTACAAATTAAATTTAAAAAACCAACAACATACAAACTAATAAAGAAATGACCAAAGATCCAAGCAGACAATTCACCAAAAAGACAATGTACAAATAGCCACTAAATCTATGAAAGTTGACTCAACATTATTTTTCACCAAAGGAATGCAAACTAAAACCACAAGGGAATACCACAACAGACTCACAGAAAGGCACAAATTAAACAGGTGAACAACATGAAGAATGTGAGCAGTTCGAACTTTCTTACATCATTGGTTGGAGTATACACATTTGCATAACCAGTTTGGAAAACTAGCAATATTACTAAACCTAAACATACACCAAGCATCTAACTCAGCAATTCCATTCCTGAGCATACATCCAACAGAAAGGGCTGCTTACGTTCATCGAAAGACTTGTATGAGGATATTCATTACAGCATTTTCATAATAACCCTAAACTTGAAACAATCCTAATGCCTTTCAATAATAAATGGGATAAATAAATTATGTTAAATTCACACGATGAAACAGTAAGCAGGACACAGTAATAAAATAACCAAATACTGATACATTCAACACCAGGATGAATCTTACTTACATTATGTTGAATGAAAGAACCAGAATTAGAAGAATATATATTTTATGTTGCCATTTATATGAACTTCCAGAACAGGCAAACTGATTGACAGTTTGTTACAATAGTGGCTATCTTTGGCAGTGGTGTTGTTTGGAAGGACCATGATAGAGCCTTCTGGGGTGCTGGGGATGTTCTATAACTTTATCTGAATAGTGATGACCTGTATACATATCTAAAAATTCATTGAGCTCTACACTAGTTTTTATACCTCAAATAATTTAAATGACAGAGTATTGGTGTGGGGATCAGGAAAGTTCTCAGCACTGAAGAGGGGACAAATAAACTCTCTCAGGGGAATAATATGATTCCCACCTGTTCCAGTCGCCTTGAATGCTTGTAGCTTGGCTGATCTGCCTTCTCATGATGTCTTGAGGCCCTACTCTTCCTGGTCCTGCCTTCCCATGAGTTTTGGATCTGTAGTTGAGCTTCCTATCTTCCATTTTCCCTTGTGCATCTTTGCCAATAGTGTGATGACTAAGTAAATGTCAGTGGATATCATTCCACCTCTTGGAGTTTTGTCTTGCTTCTGGATTTTCTAGGTTTGTTCCTACCACCAGGGATGTCAACCCCTTTCACCTTCAGTTATCCGCATCCTCTAAAATGTCATCACATCCTCTGAAACATCACTGTTAATAAGATACTATTCCATCTCTAATACTTTTATTTGCACCTTCTCTGCACTGCATAATGATGATTTCATTTTGATTCCTCAAGTATTCCCTTGGTTCACTCTCTCACCTTATTCAAATGTTTGCTCAAATGTTCTTTTTTTAGTAAAACCTTTCTTAACACCTTATTTGCAAATGCAACCTTTCAACTTTCCTTCTTCCCTTATCCTGCTTTATTTATCTACCTAGAAACTCTTATATCACACAAACACAGGCAGGACACACAAATACACACACAATAAAATAACAAAAACTGCTCAGACCAAAATTTAATGCCTATCACATAATAGATACTCAGTAAATATTTATTTAATGAACAAATGAATGAATACTCTGAAATTCCTAATTTTATTCACTGCACAATGGAGTAATTAGTTTGTGTGTTTTAGTTGCTAATATTTTTGTTCACATATGTGTTGTAATTAGACTTTAAATTTATTATTAACCTCTGGACTTAGGTGCTGTTTTGTTAGTTACTTGATTATTTTTCACACAGCAATGTTATCTGGTATCCTTTTTCCTTAATGTACAGTTAACAATTAATCTATAGATTAAAATCCATTTATTAAAGTATTTCAATTTGTCAAATCCAATGGAGGACCAAAACAATGAAAAACATTCTCCTTGCCTACATAGAAATAAAGGTGATTTGAAAAAAACCTGAAGTGGCACTCCATCCACTAGTATGATTGGAATCATAAGGGTTAAGGAATTTGGGCAAAGCTAATATTAATATGACAGATGATTCTATAGTCAGAGATAGGAAATTAGAGAACTTAAAGATGATCTAAAAGTCCACAGATTTTATGAAGCAATGTTGAAAATAGTAGAACCACCATAAAATAATTCATTTCCCCCCTAAGGAATTATATAGCCCCCTGTATTTATTTTTTTCTTCAAATTTGCTGGAAAATATATTTACTTTGTTTCACTAGGGAAATTCTTGATTATATGTTTACTGCCCAAATGTTCTTAAATAATGTCGTTTATAAGACATAATTAAAATTCCTACTTTTCAATAGAAAGCAAAATTATACTTTAACAATTTCAGATCATTGGTATAGTTTAAAGAATTCAGGCTTAGAATAATCCCATAGAAACTGGAACACATTAATTGAGAATCAAGAACTGTTTAGTTTCTTACAGATATCCAAATCCTTACATAAATTAACATGTTGGTTGTAAAAAAAATGAAAGTAGGGAAAAATTCTCAGCTTGCCCTTATGTATTAATATACACTTCTTTTTTAAAAAAGTATGTACTGATATATGCTATTTTGGCAAGTAGTCGTAGTAACACTGGTATCTTTAAATTACACTGATAGTTTTAATTTAAATTAAACATTGTTATCAGTTCCTGCAGATGTGTGCAAAGTTTACCGTCTTAAGTGGCACCATACAGTGAAACTGAATAATACAATAATAAAAATTAAGGTAGGTTAATTAAAATGAAACCCACGAACATGTCTCTAAAGTAGACATCTTATTTTATATTTTCAATCAAACCTTATTTTTCTGCTTTTGCCACATGTCCAAATTCTAAAGCTTATAATTTGAAAGCAAATTTTATAAAAAATTCGAGTAAAGAATTGTATGTCAAAACATACTAATGTATATGGGCCTTTTACAAATTTTGTTTATCATTTTTTTCTGTTTTAAGGAAGTGCATTTAAATCATTCCAACAGTATACTATGAAAGCAAGCAGTCATCCCAGCCAACCTGAAAAGCAGTATGAATTTGCCCGAGAAATAAAAGGGATGAAGAGCTAAAAGTGAAATATTTTATGTTATTTAAATTGCAAATGCAGTTGTGTGGGGTTTTTTTGTTTGTTTGTTTGTTTGTTTGTTTGTTTTGTCAATTTCTCCAATGCTGGCTTGGCAGCTTTGGATAAATGATGAAAGTACCATCTTTCCTCCCTACTGTTTTCAACAGTTTAGACAGTGCAATTAAATTCTCCTCATTGCATGTGAATTTTTCTCTCTTCAAAATTTTGGCAGTTGTTTTTGTGTTCAGGGTTTCCATCTACTTGGTGGTAGATCTGATAGTTTTATAAAAAGATAGTGTCCATGGGGGGAGGGGGAGGAAGCGGGGAAACAAGATTAGTCCTGGAAAAATAATAACTTTCTGCAGAGATTTTATAAACATGCCATTTTCTACCATGAAGTTTGAATTTCAGCATAAGTATTTCAGCTTCTTGGAAAGATGATTTACAAATACTGTAATTTTCTAAAAAATGACTCCTAAATTCAACTGTTACTAAATGTACTTTGAACTGTTTGTAATCTGGGTCTCCTTATACTAACCCCTTCCACCAAGAGAAGAGCCCCTATCTTAGGTTTTCCCAAACGCAAGATTTCATAAATATGTAATTTGAACAAACTAAATCATCTAACTTGTAGATGAATTTGGATAAACCTATCCCTAGCTTTCCATTAGGTAAATCAAATTGAGTTCATGCATGTCTTGGATACATAGAACAGTGGTTATTTTCATTGTTACTTTACTGCCTATCTTCCTGGTATAGCAAAGTACTTTTCAGGGGAAAGAAAAATATGTCAGCTTCATTTTACACATTGCCCCAAGGGAACTCCTGACGGAGACTGCCACATTCCTAGAAACCTGATTGATCCATGATGTCTAGAGAGAGATTTTCAGAGGGGAAAAGACCTCTCCCTCTTTCCATAAAGCCCTAGCACTAAGAACCTAGGGTGGCCAATGACATTTATTTCTCCTTGTGTTTTCCTTATATGGGGGTAGCAGAAACTAGATAGCTCAATCCTGAGAAAGCCCTCAGCAAGTAGCCAAGACTGGCTAATCCACAGATGGTGGAGCAAAGGCTTTCTGTCTGGCTCTGGTCTTGAATTTTTTTCCCCTGACTCTGGTGGTATGGCTTCTGAGACTTAGGATGAGGCTTCCAAGCAAAAGGAAGCTTCATAACAGCACAGCCCAATTTAATAGAGCTCATTAATTATTAAGTGTCTCCTTGTTTTTCTTTGTTTCCCTTAACAAGCATCTCAGAGACCTTCTAAAGTGATTGGGCAGCTACCTCACACGAGGAATCCAGTGTTTTTAGGGGCTTCATAGGAGCCCAGTCTTACTTAGACACTCCCCCCCACAAATGGCATTTGGCTTTTTTGTAATAGCTGATGAAGAATACTCTTTTAGATGAAATATATTTTCATCTCACTTTCTATTTACGCCATTATCTACTCATGCAATTGTCCCAAATATTTTTGCAACAAGGAAGGATGCAAAAAAGATAATTATATTTATAATTATTTGCTACAGATTTCTAACAGAAGAATGCAGAAACCAGCATTTAATTTTATCAACTGTACAGGGTTGAAGGGTGATCCAAAACAAGATCTGTCCACAGCCTAACCCCTAGAAACTCAGAATGTGACCTTATTTGGAATAAGCATTTTTCTGATGTAACTAAGATAAAGCTCTTGACAGGAGATCATCCTGGATTAGGAGGGTCCTGTGTTAGTTTACCACAGGGCTGTCAATGCAAAGTACCAGAAATGGACTGGCATTTACAATGGGGATTTTATTTAGTGTAAAATTTTACAGTTCCAAGGCTTTGAAATGTCTAAATAAAGGCACCATCAGAGATGCTTTCTCACTAAAGTCAGCTACTGGTGATTCTGGGGTTCTACCATGTGGTGAAGATAGCTGCCAATCTCTGCAGAGGTCCCTGCCTTTCCCTCCAGATCCCAGCTGTGAGCAACCAGGCATAGGGCTTGTCTCTTACTGGGCCTCCTCTCTGTTTCAGCTGCTCTGCTTTCATCTCGAATTCAGCTGTGAGCTATCAGGAATATGGCTCAACTCTTCAGCTTTGAGCTACTCCATGGGCCCATCCTCTAAGGGGTCTCTTTCTGTGCCTCTGTGCTCTGATGTTTCCAGACTCCAGGGCCTCTCTCAGCCCTCAGGGATTCTCTGTTTCCTTGCAGTCCTTTCTTTCACATGACAGGATCAATATGGCAGCATCCTTTCTCCTGTGTGTCTGTCTCTCTCAGGGTCTGCTTATATCAGACCCAGCAAGAGGGCAGAGACTCAACCTGAGTCATGCCTCATTGATGTAGTCCAATCAAAAGGGTCTCACACCCACAGGAATGGATTCATTCAAAAAAATAATCTTTCTCTTTTGGGGATTTGTAAAAAAGAATTTCAAACTGTCACAGATCCTAAATCCAATGATGGATGTCCTTATAAGAAACAGAAAAGGAGAAGACACAAAGAGACATAGCTAAGAAGGCCATGTGAAGAGGGAGGCATTGATTAAAACGATGCTGCCACAAGCCGAGAAAAGCTGAAAGCCACCAGAAGGTGAAAGATGCAAGGAAAGATCCTCCCCTAGAGCCTTCATAAGTCACAAAGCTCAGTCAACACTTTATTTCAGACTTCTGGCCTCCACAATTGTAAGAGATAAATTTCTGTTGCTTTAAGTCCCTAAGTTTAGGTTATTTTGTTCTGGTTGCACTAGGAAATAAATATACCAGCTCAAGTCAAAACTGATCTTCATAAAAATATTCCATGGCTACTCCAAACTAGGTGGTATTTCTATCCTCTGCTCTCCTTTTGCAAATTTTAAAAGGTAAGTTCATTTTGCAATTGATTGTACGTGTCTTGTGACATTTCTTCAGTTGAAGTATTAACTGTTATTTTATAATTGTCATTTTCTGTGTTTTTCTTATCTATCCAAATATATTGTGTAATTTCAGAGGGCACAGATTTAAAATAAAACTAAAATTTCACTAAGAGTGGTAGTAGCAGTTAAAATATATGGCACTCTAACTAACTGCCAGATATTGTTCCAAGTATTTTACATGTATTGGCACATGCGATCCTTACCACAAACTGGTGAGGTTAGCATTATTATTGTGACCTAGTTATGGATGTGAAAGTTAAGTAAGAGCTAATAAGTGGTGGAATTGTATTTTCCCGAATCCCTAATATTTTGCCCAAAAAAAACATTTAAAAATGTACACAGAAACTATTCCATTTGAACCCATTGAGAAGACAATAAAGCCTTCAGCCTCCCCAAAACTTGATGATACTTATGAGTTTCTAATAAAAAATTTTTTGTATCTCAACTTTTACAAGGAAGAGAAAAACCATGCTTCTAACTAAGCCAGACATAAATACAGAGCATGAGATTTGGAAGAAATACATATTTTCTATTCATTTTCCCAAAGTCACAGAGTTCTTGGAGGAAAGTCCACAGCCTTTTCAATTTAGACAAAGTGGAATTCCCAGGAAATATTTTTATTGTGTTACCCTGCTAGAACATGCTGTTAGTAAATGAATTTATGGGAGAGAGTTTCTCTCACAAAGGCCTTAGGAGGAAGGATTTAACAAGATTTACTGAGTACTCCAAGAGTAATAGATTTAAGAAAAGTCAAGAAAACAGACATTTTTATTACATAGTATATGGTATTTTCTTTCATCATTTCTTTGGATTCCATGTGGTAACCTTTCAAAAACTTTTTAGAACAATTTTTTAAAACCACTTATTGAATTTAGTTATAATATAACCCCATAGAGTTCTGTATCATTAATTTTCTTTGTGATGAATTCCAAGATCCTGATTATCATAGCTTTTTAAAGCAAAATTCAGATAAAGATAAGGTAGAGACTTCTTGACATTTTAATATAGCTTATTTCTTCTTTTTCCAAACATTTATCAAAAATACTTTCAATATTGACTATAGATTTAATCAATATGTTTTTTGCTTTGAGATGACATGTATAGATTAGTTTAAAAGTAAGCTATTTTTTAGGAAAATTTTTGGCATATAATGTTTTCTTTACCCTATTTCCTCTACTTGGGCTTCAGTTCATCCATTCATTCAACTGGCAAATATTTATTAAATGATTATTATATACTAATCCTCATATTAGGATATAAAGATATTTTAGTGGGCAAAACAAACATATATCTTGTTCTCAGTGTGATGTGGAAGCCAGACATTAGTGGCAATATATAATTTCTAATAATGTTCAGTGTTATGATCTAAATATATTGGTAATTATGAAGTCTTATAGGAAGTATACATCATCTATTCTGGGGCAGGGAGTGTGGGTAAGGTGTTGGGGAGAGTCTGATGAACTAATGTTTGAAGGAGTAACACAGATAAAGAGATGACTAGATGAGAAGACCATTCTAGGCAGATGAAACAGTATGTGAAAATGTCCTGAGCTCAAGGGACATATAGTCTGGAGAAACTAAATGACAGTCACTTTAGTAGAAGCATAGAAAGTAAAAGATAGAGTGGCATAAGAAAAGACTGGAGAGTTTGACAGGGGCCAGATTACATAAAATGTAAAAGGTCATATTGAGGATGTTGCTGTTTATCATAAAATAATGGAGCCACTAAAGAAATTTATATTGGGAAGAAGGTAAGGTATCAGCATTGCATTTTGAAAAGATTGTGCCAGCTACATTATGGAGATTGCTTTGGAATAGAGAGTAAGAAACACCTGTAGTAATTCAGGCAAAAGATTATGGAGTCCTAGACTAGGGCAATGTCCAATATGGGTGGGAAAAAGTTGACTAGATTTTAAAGATATTTATGAAGTACAATATCTCTAAACTGGAGATGGTTTAGATATGACAATATCTGCTGTGTAAGGTTTTAAGAATGGCTGATTTGTGGTTTGAGGAACTGGTCAAATGGTGGAGCTACATTCTAGGACAGGAGACACAGGAAGAAAATCATTTGGCCCTGGAGGTACCATTGAAACATGAAAATGGTGAGAAAACAGGGTGTTTATAAGTCCTAGAGATCAAACTCTGGGCTAAAGATAGAAATTTCTAGTTATCAGTGCATAGTTGAAACACAGGTCCTGTATTTCTCTTCTTTTTAAATTTCAACTATGCACTGATAACTACAAATTTCTACCTTTAGCCCAGATTTTGATCTCTTTAAGTCCTTCTAAAATTCCCCAGTCTTGAAAGGATAGAGACCAGTCTCCAAGTTCAGCAGGCAAGACTGTTCCTTCACCATCAGTCCTGGCCTGTGTCTTGGGATTCGCTTCCTGTTACCAGCTCTGTTTTAATTTCTGGGGGTACAGAAGTAAGTCAGCACAGTACCTACCCTCAAGCACCTCACAGATTATAGGACACAGCTCCTAGTAAGTTTTCACTGAATGGTTACAGAATGAAAGAATGGTTTTGCAGGTACCTCCCCAAAAGTGTGGTGTTGAAACCAACACTGTTAATCTCTCAAAATTACTCACTCATTCCTTAGGCCCTGTTGTTAGTTACTTGAGAACACTAAGAACACACATACACTCAGCAATTTATTAAATATACGTTATCACTTTAATGTCCGGAGTTCTGTAATGCAGGTAAAGTAGCATTTCCAGAGGGAATTTTTTTTCAGCATCTCTCTTGAGTATTGAACCCTCACACTGCTCTAAATAAACTTAAACCAATAAAATATCAAAGCTGCGATACCAAATCATACAAATAGATATTACTTCATTTCCAAAGGACAATGGGAAGTTATTATAAATAGTAACTTCTGATGAAGGCATGTGAGTGTGTCTCGAGAGGAAACAAAGCTTCAAGGTTCATTTGCTTATCAAAACCTCTCTCCCAAATCAGGGATTCCGAGGATCAAATCCCGGTGAGGACAGGAGGAGAGGGATGAGAAGAGAGGGCAGGAGGCGGACACAGAGAGGTGCCCAGTGAATGGACACAGAAACAGCAAAAATGGGGGAGGGGCGGGTAAAAACGGATAAAAGTAAATAAATAGGTGGATAAATCCTTAAAAAAAATGTATCAGGGAAGAAGGTACAGACTATAGTTGGTAGTAATACTTTGACGATGCTCTTTCATGATTTGTTAACAAATGTTTCACAACAATGCAGGGTGTTTGTGAGGGTGTGATGTGTGGGAGCCCTGTATGATGTTATGCATGTTTATTTTCTAAGTTCATGATATTTACTGAGCACTTATAGTTTATGTATGTTCATGTATGAATGATATACTTCAATAAATTGCTTTTAAAAAAATAGTATTCAAGAACGTTATGAATGTCTTTGAAGGTGAAATTTTTCAGGGGAGAAATTGGCTGTAATACAGAAACAGTTTATTCAAAAAAGATGCCTCTTCAAAACTGATCAAAGGTAAATCAAATGTAGATAAAAGTCACTGCTATGGAGCCTATTCCTAGCAACTTAGGTCTCCAAAATTCTCTATCTGAATGCATTCCTACCTGTCCCAAATTTGTTTATGATTGCTGTTTCTGTGGACATTGTTGACATTCCTGTTTTATATTTTAACTTCACTTTGTGTTAAGAAAAGACACTTGAATTTCTTTTAAGATGTAACTTCCTACTTAATTCACGACTATGTTTGAGGGCAGAGGGCAGTTTTGGTGATAAAAGCACATTCAAACTGACTCATTTCTTCTCATGAACTAGATTGAGAAGAAATAACCAGTCTAGCAGAATATAAATTTTTAAAAATGTATGAAAATGTATGAAAAAAATTTAAAACGTATGAAAGTTGCATGAAGTTAAATGAGTTAATTACCTGATAGTAAGATTTTTCAAAATGTACAATAAAATTTTAAATACCCCCTCTACCATCCTTATCTCCCAAACCATACCAAACACTTCATTTTGAAACAAATGCCTTTCTTCTCGAATTATGTGAGAAAACATAAGATACCTTTCATTCATCATTTACATTCTTTTAACCTGTTCTTTAAGTCCATTTCCAATTAATTATCAAGACCCTGTGACATTACCATGCTCCCATCCCCTGACTGATTTCTTAGATGCATTTTGCTCCTGGGATTTTCAGTCCTTGCATGATTGGTGACGGGGCCACTGCCACCTAATCAAACTCTTACATCTGGTATTTAAATTGAAGAACTTGAACAAGAATCAGAATTTTTAGCAACGTTCATTCAATAATTTTTATTGCTAAATATAATGCTAAAATTATGTGAACATTCAGTGATACTTGTAACTTTAGGAACATAACATGAGACAAGTACATGATAGCTGCAAAGAAGACATTCTGAAGTCGACGGATCCTTGTTTGTTATTTCATAATCCAATAATATATCCTGAAACAACTTCTTTGACAAAATTAAAGAATTTTCCTACTCCATGTTAAAATCATGGTTGGAAACCACTGCTTTAAACTAGTATTACTAGTATATCTTTCGGAAAAGTGTATTAGAGATATTGGATAAATGTGTTCTAGCTTATACACTCATTTATGAGACTTCAGAAATATTCATTAATGAAGCATTACAAAGATGAATGTAAAAATGAGTTATTGCCATTTCAATTGCTTATGCCGATAAATTATTTTCAAGTAGCTAATAACTTAAATGACTTATACACAGAATTTTACATGCACATCAATTAGTTGATTTTTTTAACCTTTATATATATATATATTACTTTAAAACACTTAACTATACACTTGTATAGATAAAGCATAAAATGCACTTGAATGTTGTTAATTTTTTTGAAAGAAACCTGTCTATTTTTAATCCAGATGTCAAAAGCACTTTATCAGTAAATTTCATAATGATACTGCAATAAATTTAAAGTTACATAATGCTAATTATGTTTTATGGTAAGACTCAAATGATCAAATACAATTTAGAAAATCTTTCTAATACTATAAATAAAAGTACTTGAATGGGTATTGAAAAATTTGTAGAATGTTACCTAGAATTTGAGAAATATAATAGTCAATCACCCAAATAAAAATAATAAGAAATATGATTTTGCAAACCCGAATTTACAAACTTAATAATAAGGGTTACTTCTAATGTTTGTATTTTTATTCTCAGGATATTTATATAAACCAGAGTGATAATCAGCCCAAAATCGGGTAATCATGTCACATTGCTAGTATCGTGTTGTCCTCAAGCAGGAATGATGTTAAAAAAACAAATAATGTGAAGTCAGATATTCAAAGACAAATAATTGCAGAGCTATTCAAATTGTAGGGAATGTGCTATGTTGATTTGAATTAGTAAACTGAAGTGGGTGTCTTTTTCCAAATGTCCGTTAATGCTAATAAGTGAAAAAGCAAAAAGGACTAGAGCTCCGTTAATCAGGAGTTGTCAATGGTAGGTCAAAAGAACTAGGTGATGGAGGCAAATTTTATACACTTTGTAATAAGTAGGAGATTATTATGTATGATTTTATCTTAATTGGTTTTGAGAATTAATTGGGTGGTAACAAAAGCTGGCATAAAGCTTTTCATTTGAGTAGAACAATTAAAAACCTCAAAAGGCTTGAAGTTGATGATAACCACTCTTCACTGGATTAAATCCTAGCTATAAAATCAGAAGAGATTTATTATTTATCTGAAAATTGAGCTAATGTTAATGACTAATGTATATTACTTAGCTGGATACATTTCTACTTTTCCAAGTATGTTTCTTTGGACAAAGTCAAATCTGCATAAATTAATATAACAGTATGCAATTTCTATGTTTATATTTTTTCTAATTTTTATCAAATTGTAAAATATATAATTAAAGTAACAAAGCATAGTATTTATGCACTATTATATATACATATAATTATTTGTGAATTTCATTTATATATAAATATATATAATTTGTATATAAAAATATGTAAAACTATATACATATTTACTGATTATTTTGTTTTTATTTGTTTCCTTTGTCATCTGTAATCAGCAATGCTAAGAATACTTGGCTTAATTTAGAAATAAAAATAGTCACCTGGATTTATGTCTTGATAAGGTCACAGTAATATGTCTCAGCCTTCCTTAAGATTAATTTCTGAAAATACCAAGTTATCCCATAATGTACTAGTTAAAACTCAGAGAGATGATTTTTTTAGACTTGATGACTATTATAGATACAATATTTTAGGGTGAATTCTAGTTTGTCAATAGCAGAGTTCACTGACAACCCCATTAATATTCAGTGAAACCATTTATTACCAGAATTCTAAAATGTTAAAAATATTTATGACTGTAGAATATAGTCATAAGTGACATACCATATGTTTATATTACTGATGCAACGATAGGTATTTTTACTGCTATGCTTAATTGGTTAATACTCAACCAGAACCATTAACTCTTCTCCTAGCTATTATAAATTAGTTTCTTATCAGATCTTACAAATTTCTTTGCTTACATTTTCTCTTTTCAATTTTTAAAAAGGAGTAGCAATACTTTTATATGTCACCAGATTGTTAAGCAAATTACTTAGAACAAATACCAAATACTTTGGGTACTTACATAAATGAAATGAAAGGATTAGCCTAGATATTTCCTTAATACTCAGTGTGGCTTGTTTCCTACAAAGATGTAAAATAAAAAACTAAGATATTTTAAAGTGAAAAATGTTGCTTTGAGTGTGGATCTTCCCCCCTTTAAAATAGGTTTGCAAAAATGTGTTTTATGTATGATTTCTATTCCTCAATTTTATTGTAATACATTAATTACTCAGGTAAATACATTTTAGCTTATACTCCTACTAACAAAACATTGGAATATAATGAAAATTTAGATTATATCTAAGCAGATGGAAATATAAATAAAGCAAGAGAACGAGTGAGCAGAGTGACAGAACAGAAGATATATTATCTCAGCAAGAAATGCTGGATTTGGTCTTTTGAAACCTGTTCCAAATTGGTAAGGTTTTTGTATTCACCAAGAGTGTTTGCTTTCACATTTTCATAGTCTTTCAGCAGTCTTTGACAAGCTCTTTGTGTCTAAGGAAATTTAAAACTACTTTGAAATTCTCTAAGCAACTCACAGATACCATCAAAATATACTGGCTAGAGTATCAAGAAATGTTGAAGAATTATGCTTTTATAGCTGTGCCAAGAAACCTAGTGAGCTTTTTTCTCTCTCTCTTCCTCATCAGGCAGAGTTCTACTGTGTCTGCCTTTGAACTAGGCAGTTCCATAGATATTTCTCATACTCCTGTTACTGTAAAAGTTTTAGACCAGAAAAAATTCCCTTTTCTCACTCTGAAGAAGTAACAGGGTATAAGCAGAAAAAGTAAGCAGTAGCAAAACTGTCTCTGCCATTAACCAGAGAATCAAGGAAACTCTCCAATATTTGGTTTTTATATACATAAAATAATGAAAGTGTATTATATGATCACTGGTGGCCCATTTAGCACTCAAAGTATAAGAGTCTGCTACATTTGCTGTCAGTTAATGTTTGCTTCTTACCATAAGGAGGGTGACAAAAGTTTGACAATATTACACATCTCACAACCTTACTCTTAGATGAATATCTGTTAAAAGGAATAAGTTGCAGGATGACTGGAAAGAAAAAAGAGCAGAAAGGAGATTTGAAAGGAAAAGAGTGTGGGAAGAACAGATGAGAGATTTTCCTTCTGTTTGTGGTTGTTGTTGATGTTTTGTTTCTTTAAAAATTATAAACTTGAAATCTGTTTTTGGCCCACTGGAGATGCATCTAAGGACAGTGATTTATATCCAGCTGCTTCTTAACATCTCGGATTGCTGAAGGTACCTTAAGCAAAGCTTTCTTCCAAGTGATCCCTTCTACAAAACTGTTTTAGTCCAGTGTTCCTTCTGTGTAATGGTTAGGCTAATGTGTCAACTCGGCCAAGTTATTGTGTCCAGGTGTTAGGTCCAGCAAGCACTGGGCTAATTGTAATACAAGAGCATTTATGGACTTCGATCTCCAGTGAGTTTACTGTGTGGATGACTGATTGCATCTGCATCAATCACGGAGATTGCATCATCAATGGGTGACGCTTTTATCCAGTCAGTTGAATGCCTTAAAAGGGGAAGTGATTTCAACATTCAGAGAGAATTTTCCAGCTCATTGTTGGACAGCCAACTTCTCCCAGAAACTCACCAAGGACCTTTCATCGGACTTTCATCAGAGCCCCTGGCTTGCAGTCTTCCTGAGGAACCTGGACTTGTGCATCCCCACGGTCGCATGAGAGACTCTTATAAAATCTCATATTATTGACAGATATCTCCTGTTGATTCTGTTTCCCAAGAGAACCCTGACTAATACACTTCTGTTAGTGAATCACACTATCACCCAGAAACTTTGGAAGACAGAAACTATTTCTTCAGTTTCCAAATTTAATCCATCACTAAGTCCTGTATATTTTATCTCCAAAAATCAATGCAGTTCAGTACACTTCTCTCCATCTCTACCTATTATAATCTCTTTGTTAGAAGATATAATGGCCTTTCAAGTGCTCTAATTACATAAAATTTTCCTTTCCACAGCCAAACTACTCTCCATTATATAGCCGTCAGGTTCTTCTCAAAATGTACACCTGATCATTTCCCTCCACCACCTCAACATTCAATGAGTTCATAGAAGGGAATTCTACAAATGTATCATAGAAGGGAATTCTATGAATGTATCTTGCTCTCAAGATAAAGCCAAATCTCTAACACAGACCTATCTAATGGCAATTTTTGTGAAAATGGAAATAGTCTCTGAACTATCCAGTAGGATCCACATGTGGCTATTGAGAACTTGACATATAACTAGTGCAACTGAGCTACATTTTATTTAACTTAAATTATTTTAAGTATAAATTTAAATAACCACATGGCATAGTGGCTTTACTATATTGGGCAATGTAGTTGTAAAATATGGCCACTAGACCCTACATTGTCTGACCTCAAGCTACTGTCTTGCCTTTTTTATACCAAGCTGCCAGTCTCTTTCTCTCTCTGATTCACTCCTTTTTAAGTTTCACAAATTCATTATGCTCCCTGATGTCTCAAGCAATCTTTGCACATCCTCTGTACTCTGATGAGAGAATTTTTCTCAGCCTTTTTTTGCCTAATTAATACCTACTGATCCTTTAGAAGATCCAAAAGTGGAAGTCATCTCTTTAGGGAAGCCTTCTCTGATCACCTAGTGAAGTCAAATATTAAATGTTCCTATAAGCTCTATCTTTCTCTTCTTCATTTCACTTGCCATAAATGCCATCTTATACTTATGTATGTAGTTGTTTGATTAAAAATAAATTGTAAGACCTTTGAGGAGATAGACCATTGTTACCTAGCAACTAGTCCAGTGCCTAGCATATATAAATTACTCCATAAATAGTAATTGCAATTAATATTCTTTACCTTTATTATTCTTTACCTTTGTTATTCTTCAGATCAGTGACCTCAATGAATTAGTTCTGGATTTTCCTAGTAATATTTTTGGCAAACATTTGTGCAAATATCCAGTATGCAAAAGAGCAACTGAAGAAGTTCAATCTAATTGCCAGCCTCCTCTCAGACCAAAAACGTTGTGGGACTTGAGGGCTGTCCTCATTTAGTGATAGGGCCATCATGCACTACCACCTGAGCTGAAAGCGCAAAGAAACAATGATTATACGTATCCAGTTTGCCTACAGCAGCCTAAACTACATTCAGGCTGACCATTAAATGAAGAGAACTTGCATAACTTTCACCAACAACCTGAGCTGCACAAATCCCTCTGCTCTTTATATTTTAATTTAATACCTTTTCAAGCCATTTGTTCCTCTAACTGGCATTTTAATCTCCTTGTGTGCTTCTGTTTGTCCCCATTTCACACTTGATACTAGCAGTTTAATACCTTCAAAAAACCTTGCATAGTTTTACTGCAACTTAGATTATTAAGCTCCTTTGCAAGTACCTTCATTCAGGTCTTAAACTTTTTTCTTCACAGCAACAGGCTCAGTCCTTATTCCATCAATACATCTTGTAACTTTGGAGGGGACAGGTTTGTAGGCAAATCTATAGTCATCCAGTTTGCCTCCCACCTTGAAGACAAAGAAGTTATCTCTCAGAATTCTCTAAAGGGCATGTGATAGTAGATAGTATATTTTGCATCTAGATGTCTGTCCATAAATATGATTCAGTAACCTACTCATTATAAATCCATAAAGCACTGAAGACTATCCAATAAACTTCACACCATATCTCTTTAGACATCTGCGCAAAAAAATACTCTGGGAACATATGCCCTTGACCCCTCTCAGTGAACTATGGGGGTATCAGGATATGAAGCAAAAGTATGGATTTGAGAACCATGACATAGCTAGCCTCAAATAATACCTATACCACTAGCTATCATTCTGATTCTCTTTACTTCTATTGTTTTATGAAAATAATAATAAATCCCAACATTTACAAATATTAAATGAGTTATTGAAGCTCAAATGCCTAATTACAGTACATTTGGCAAATGTTAGTTTCCTTCCTTCCTTACACCTCTTACTCCTAACATTTGTCCAGCACATCCCTCCAAGAATACCTGAAGCTCTTTACACTGGCTTAGGCCCACCATCCCAAGCTGAAAACAATGATGACTTTGTCCTTCAGTACCTTCAGCCTACCAGTTCTTATGATTTAGAATGAATTTTGTTGAATAAGTCCAAGTACCCAGTGTGGACAGTCCTCAGACCACAGCAAGCCTGTAGGTCTAGCTATGCAGTCTTCAATATCTCTATGTCCAGTTAATACTAACTATGCTACTTTTCTTCTCCTATTGTTCCAATTCCCTTCTGCAATGGGAGCACCAACACCTACATGACAGAACCAGCTCTTCTCATCCCTTAATCCTGCAGAAGTAGATCCTACTCTTTCTATCACCAAACACTGGTTTTATTTAGAATGGATGGGTGGAAGTGACCTGGAACCTCACCCCTGCCCTTCATTTAGTTTCAAGTTTGGAGAATTTTTGCTGCTTGTACCACATTAACACCTTTGTGGTTAACAGCACTGACATAACCACAATTGAGTTTTCTGTTGTTCACTAATTATCTAGCTGCCATGGCAGAGGCAATCCACCCTAAATGGTTAATTAATCTATCCTTTAGGCTCTTGTCCTTTTCTCCCCAATTTAAATGCTCATTCTGCTGATGTCAATGCTTGTCTCTCTAACCTAACAGAAGTATCCTTTGAGGATAAAATCCTTTGTACAACCACTGCTAAGAGAAATCAGGCAGAAAATGAGTTCTAATTGAGAAAAACTGAGAAAAATCTGTTTTCCAGTAAAATACAACCATTAGACAATATATAGATGGACTCATAATAGAAACAGAAGAAAAGTGTCCTGGAAATAATTGGTGATATCTCATTTTTGAGGTTAATGAAAGAAGTTAACTAGCTACAGGCCTTATAAAAGGAACTGAACAAAGGAACTACATAGTTCTGACCCTTCCCATTCTACCTATGAATCATTGAGGGTCAATGGTAAAGTTTCTATATTCTGTGTTAACCCAATGACATTTGAACAAGTGGCCTGGAAAATGTGGAGAACACAGTCCTCTGAGTATCATAGCTTTTTCAGGTAAAAAGTCTGTATTCTGCAGGGGCAGGCAACACACACTCAGCAGCAGGCATCTATCAGCCTGACTGCTTCTAGAATGCATGAAGTGCTAAGGAAGTAGCTCAAAATGGAAGATGGAAACTCCCAACTAGCTCTGTCTGGACTAGATTTCTCCTGCTCTACATTTAAATTCTTGAACATTAAAGCAAAACTTTCTAAAGTCTATTACATCTTCCACCAATGTTCAAATCTGTTATCTTCCAGGATATCACTTCCATGAAAACAAAGAGTCCTTCTTTCTGTGTAGATGTGAAGAATTCCTTGCAATGCTTAACCTAAAACATATGGAAGTCTTATAGAACCATTTTCAGGCAATTCAAGACCAGAAAGTAAATGCTAATGGGTGTGTGTATCTGTCTAGACGATTTGACCATTTCTCATTGGAATCTAAGCAAAGCATGAAATACTATATATAGGTCAAATTTCATTACAATAATTATAATAAATAAGCAACCCAGACAAAGTAAAACATAATCTTCAATGTAATTAAATGTTTGAACATTTAGAGTAGAAACTATCAGGCTTAAGAATTTATAATAAAAGATATTTTACTGTCTACAATTTTCTCCAATCACCATTTAAATTCAAAAGAAGGTACTGAAGAAAAATGACTTTTGACACAAAAGTCTATTCTTCCCTTTTTAATAAATAAATAACCACAAATTATTGCTTTTAAAGTATTAGGTTGGTGCAAAAGTAATTGTGGTTTTGGACCATGAATTTGAAGTCATTATAACTAGGCTCAAACACATCTTTATTAATCAAAATAGGATCCATTACAATCAACACATTTTTGCCAATGAGAAATAAGTTTGTTTATTCCTGTAGTGTAAAAATTCGTGCTTCGGGATTCGACGAACTCTTGGAAAGCATTTTCTGCATCCTGCTGGTTGTGGAAGCATTTTCCCGCAAAAAAGTTGTAGAGATGCTTGAAGAAGTGGTAGTTGGTTGGCAAGAGGTCAGGTGAATATGGCAGATGAGGCAAAACGTCGTTGCCCAATTCGTTCAACTTTTGAAGCGTTGGTTGTGCAATGTGCATTTGGGCGTTGTGTTGGAGAAGAATTGGGCCCTTTCTGTTAACCAGTGGCGGCTGTAGACATTGCAATTTTTGGTGCATCTCATCGATTTGCTCAGCATTCTTCTCAGATGTAATGGTGTCACCAGGATTCAGAAAGCTGTAGTGGATCAGACCAGCAGCAGACCACCAATCAGTGACCATGACCTTTTTTTGGTGCAAGTTTGGCTTTGGAAAATGCTTTGGAGCTTCTTCTTGGTCCAACCACTGAGCTGGTCATTGCTGGTTGTCGTATAAAAAATCCACTTTTCATGGCACATCACAGTCTGATAAAAAAAATGGTTCATTGTTGTTGCGTAGAATAAGAGAAGACGACACTTCAAAATGACGATTTTTAAAAAATTTTCAGTCAGCTCATGAGGCACCCACTTATCGAGATTTTTCACCTTTCCAATTTGCTTCAAATGCCAAGTGACCATAGAATGGTCGACGCTGAGGTCCTCAGCAATTTCTCACGTAGTTGTAAGAGGATCAGCTTTGATGATTGCTCTCAATTGGCCATTGTCAACTTCCAATGGCTGGCCACTACGCTCCTCATCTTCAAGGCTCTTGTCTCCTTGGCAAAACTTCTTGAACCACCACTGCACTGTACGTTTGTTAGCAGTTCCTGGCCAAATGCATTGTTGATGTTGCAGTTGTCTCTGCTGCTTTACGACCCATTCTGAACTCAAATAAGAAAATCGCTCAAATTTGCTTTTTGTCTAACATCATTTCCATAGTCTAAAATAAATATAAAATAAACAGCAAGTAATAAGTCATTAGCAAAAAAACATAAAGTGAGAAATGCACATTAAAATGATGTATAACATAGCCACATTTATTTAAGAATGTATTTCAATATCAAATAGCAAATTTCAACAATGCAAAACCGCAGTTACTTTTGCACCAACCTAAATAATTGTTTATCTTCATAAATTCAACTTCACTTTTGGATAACCAACTGTGATTAAGAAAGGCAAAAAGTTTCAATAAATTAAAAAAGAAAATTCCATTAAAAAAAAAATAGTTTCAAGTAAATAAAAACCCAGTGATAAATATATTTAGTATTTTTATCCCAGTTGTTTTTTTACTCCTTACACGTATATATTTCCTCAAAATTCAAATCAAGCAGAATATTTTTTATCTTTTTCATAATCTGTTTCATGGAAAACAATTCCTATGACTAAGAAGTTTTTAAAACCATGTTCATTCCTCACTGTTGTACATTTAGGTTATTTCTTATTTACTCCTTACTGTAAAAAATAATAATAGTAATAATGCAATGAAAAATCCTATTCTTAAGTTTCTTTTAAATTACTCATTATTTCCTTGAAGTAGATTTCTAGAATTGGAATTACTGATGCACATGTTATTAATACTTTTATGATTTTTAATAAATAATTAAAAATAGCTCTTTAGAAAATGTGTACCAATTTACACTTCTACCATGAGTATATGAGAGTGCTTGATTCAGTAAAACATTTTCAACCTTATGTATTATAGTCCAAAAAAAACCTTTGCCCATTTCAAATATTGAAAAACATACTCATTTTTCTTTGTATAACTCTAACTAATGAGTATATTATAACTTCTATGTGCTGAGTTTTTTAAAAAGTTTGCTTATATCTTCTACACATATTTATTGGAAATTTTCTTTATTCCTGATATGTATGAAATATATATCTTTGTCTTATTTATCCATCTCTATATCACGTCTATGTCTAGTAATATTTATGAGAAATATCTTTCCTGGCATGTCATTTTCTTTCTAATTTTACTTATGGTATTTTTATTTACCTATGGCATTTTGAGATAGCCATATTTAAATATATTTCCTTTGTGTTCTTCTACTATGTTCATTTATTTTATAGTTTTTATTCTTATACTTAAGTAAATTTAATTTAATGTGAATTTATGTCCAATATACCATTTGCCTAATCAACTACCCCTTCCTTATCGGTTCTGTGGAATGCATTTTAATATGAACTAAAATGGAGGAAAATATTTATCGATATGCCCATTTATCTCAGTGTCTTACAACAACCATGGTTTATTTCCTGCTTATGCTAAATGTCAATCCTGTGATAGTTGTAGCATTTCTTTTGGCTGTTTTCACTCTAAGAAATTGCACATTTAACGGCTGAAGGAAAAGAGGCATACCCGCTTTCTGCAAAGTCCTCTTTATCCACATTCCACTGACAAAATCCAGTCAAAAGGCCAGATCTGAATTCAACGGAGCAGGGCTGCATAATATTCCTACCAGGAATATAATCTTCAAGTCTATACCAGGCAACTTTAAAAAATTTAAGTCCCAAAAAGGATCCCTTTGCACTTTTGACTGAAATTCTCTTAAAACCACAAATTAATTTAACAGGAACTGACATATTTACAATATTGTCTTTCCATCCAATACATATTTCTCTTCATTTTTGTTCAAATCTCTTTCTCAAAACTCTCAGCTAGGTTTTAAATTTTTAAAAGTTGTAAGAGAATTATTCACTTTTTCAGAGTTTCTACTAGATAACTTTCAGTATTTTAATACAATAACGAATGAAATGATTTCCCACTTATAATTTCAATTGTTAACTCTAGTATGCAAAGAGTCATTTTAATATTATTGATATGGTATTGGCCATTTGGCTGAACGTTCCTATTAATTCTAAGGAATTTTAAGAGGGCCATAGGATACTAATTTCATGTTTTGTTAGTTGGAAAAGACCAAAAACAGTGACGCTGGGATGCCACACATGACTATTGGACATCTCAACTCCTCTGTCCTCCACCATCCTGCCCAAATTCTAACAACTTCACTCATTGTCCTTTTATTTTTTTTGGTATTTTGGTATTGGAAGGGATATAGAAAGAAAACTAGTGAAAGGGAAAGGAAATAATAGTGAAAACAGTATTCTGGCTATCTCAAATATTAGTTACCCAAGCAGTAGAAGAAACATTGTCCAGTTATTTAATAAATGCAGGCACAGCTATTGGTAGGAAATGGAGAAGGAATGCAACATTCTCCTTACTACTTTCAGGCGTGTGGCAAAGTATGCACTGGACAGGGATTGCCATGCTTAATGAAACTGCATAGACTTTTATCATCAGCAAAATATTCCCCTCCAATTCTCCCATTTCCAATGATAGCATTAAATCATATTAGTTTCAAGCTGTCTTGGAGTTTCACTTCCTCCTGTGTCTTCATAGATAATTTTTAGTTGGAAATAAAGAATAAGCTTCATCAGAGTTCACCTACCAGGCACGATATATAACCGGAAGCTCCAGTGTTGATTTAACACATATTTGTGAACTTTCCCTTTACTCACATTTTTAAAAAATAAATGGACTTGTGGACCTATTAAATATATGTCATTAACAATGAACCTAAAGAGCTAATAACTGGCATTTACAGAACCTTGTTATGTGTGCCAGGCACTTATTAAGCTTTTAAATCATACTTTGATGGTTTAAACATAATAATAATATTAAATACCAATTCATTTAATCTGTGGAAAATAAGGCTCAGGGATATTAAATAATTTTCCAAAGGTCACAGCAATAAAGTGAGGAAGCAGGAATTTGCGACTAAATCTATTTAACTCGAAAGATATTGTTTTTATTGATAAGAAGTGATTTTATTCATATGAATATGTATGCATATATATAAGTATATATATGAAGCTTTTAAGATGGAATTGATAAATGCCATTGTGAAGTACAGTTTCATTGTTAATTGGAATGTATTAAAGGGCACATTCTTAATTGTTTACTGAGGAAGTAACAATAGAAAGTTATCCAGAAATAAAACACAAAAATTAAGCACTTGGTTCCCTTGTGCAGCAAAGGTGCATTTCATAACTGAGATTACATTTTTCTATATTAAACTCACAGATTTTTTTAAGCAATGTGCAATTTTGTCACTATCTTGGGAATATAAAGGGTGGGAAATATTGGGAAATAAAAGGAAATATATGTGCATAAAACACTTTTACTTCTTCCAAATTTTATAACTGCTAACTTTGTAATTGGGCAACTGTGATAACCAAAGCCTCCAGCTCCAATAAAACTTTCCAGGAGCAAATGTTTTTGTGGTACATATTGATCTTGTTTCTCATTTTGTTGCCTTCTTTAAAGCGAATGTTTTCTTCCCCAACATTTATATTAATGATTTCCATAAATACCCACAACCACAAGCTACAATGTGTAAAATATCCTATGGGACTGAAAAGTAAATTAACATAAACATAAGTATCTCATTTTGTTAAGTAAAAATGTAAATAAATTCACATGTATGAAAATCTTTATGTTTACCTTCATAATAAAACATATTAAAACTCTTTCATGAAATATTTATATTGAATTTTCTCAGAGACAATATAAAAACATTTTTGGCAGTACTGCCCAAAGGGAATTTTGCATTTTAGCACTGAACTGAAATATGAATAAGTATATTTCACTTTGCATGTTTCCTTTTATCTAGTTTTAAATGCATTTATAACTATGTTATCTGCCACAATTTAATTTTTGATGTTAGACACTGAAATTTAGGTAAATTCAATTTAATCATAAAATTTGCTCCCAGGCATATATAGAAAACTTTTTTTTTTTCCTCTTGGGCAAATTATACCAAATATACAGAGACTAAATATACAGTCTAAGGACCTGCGGAGAGAAATGAATGATTTAGGTGTGGGTTCTAAGAAGTACCACTTTCACTGGACTGTATATTTTGTGAGAGCAGAGGCCATGCCTGTCTTTCACACGACTTCATCCTCAAAATTGTGCTTTCAATTAATACCTGTTTACTGAGCGATTAGCCAAATGTATGGCATATGGCATAGGCCTACTCCTAAACAAGTTAATTTAAACAGCATATAAAATCTTTTATTTTTCAAGGCACAATGTGTTCATGTTTGCATGTTTTTGCTTGCTTGTTTGCTTTTTTCATCAACTATCGCCTATCCTTCGTCTCCAGCCCACAATTATGGTTCTTCTCTTCACAGCCCTCCCCGACCCACATATCAATTTTCCTGGTCTGGTGCTGCTACCTACTAAGGTGTGCTCTCTTTGGGATGTCTTCAGACTACCTCTATACCTTGCAGTAAATTGCTGAGCATTTTAGCTGGCTGGGATAATCTACACATACCACACATATGTTCACATCTTTATCTCCATGGAAATAACAACCACTATTATTACAGAAAGCATTTATCGAGTGCTTACTACGAGCAACTCACATTTCATGTAAATAATGCATGTAAATTTACATTGCACTTAGTAATGATGAAGGCCTCACAATCTTAGGGGGTAGGCACTAGTTACAGTTATTCAGCACCTGAGGCCCAGTAACTCATTATCTGAGGTAACACAACTGGTGAGTGGCTGAACCATGCTTCCAACACAGGCAGTGTGATTCCAGCTTGAACGCACGTAACGATCTTATAACTGCCTCTAGTCAGGATGGAGTGTTTTTGAGCCATATTTGGACCCTACTTCTTTAAGAGCTGGCTATCTTTGCATAAAACTGTTTTCCCACCGTCTTTAAGAGCAGTAAATATTTGTTGAATGATGAGTATATAAATAAATATTATCCTCACCTCTCTGAGATGGATTGCCAGCTTGTGATGTGGATTGTGTTTGCCCATCAAATGTATGTATCCTGAAGTGTGGAAAAAATTGAAGAGGAAGGAAAAATCTAAAGCTAAGTGTTAGAATCATTTTCCCTTACCTCTTGAAATATCATTCTAGGATGGTTGTTATTCTTATTTGTTTATCTATAAAATATATAAATATGATGAAATTAGGGCTCAGAGAATTTAAGTAACTTCCAAGAGAATATATCTAGCGGGTGGCAAAGACAAGATGCTAAACCAAGTCTACCTGAATCCAAAGCCTGTGCCCTTTAACCAATTTTCCATACATACCTCTCTAGGGGATCTGACTTCTTCTCTTGAAGATTCAGCTCTCTATATGAATAATTTGAGTTCTGCTTTTGCTATTCATGGGTTATATAACTCTGCATGGTCATTTTGAATCCTTGTGATGATTCCCTTCCCGGTAAAATGAAGTGATTAGAGGTGATGATATCTAAAACCCATGCTGGGTCTAAAGAGCATTACTCTGAAATTTCCCAGCTTATATTTACAATTATAATTTATTCCAATTGGAATATATTCAATTCAGAAATGTGTAAAATAATACCTGTATAAAAACAACAGCTATTGTTGTGATTGCAGCATATAAAAAAACAAATCAATAAACAAATTAAGATACTGATTATATTTTTCAGCTCTCAGCTTATCTGAGTATGTGAACCAATGTTCACATTTGCATGAGTTGCATGACACAACATTAAAAAAATAGCTGAGTGTGCTAGCTGTATAATTTCTTTTATAACTATAGTTTTTTTGGTAACAGAAGTTATTTTATATATTTCAAAATGATGCCACATCTCCTATTCTTTAGAACCTAATCTCTTAGTGTCAGTGACCAAGAATTGATGAATGGTTTAGTAGAGAATTGCATGGTATTTAGCTCTTCTGGCGAGATATGACATTTCAGGTTTACAACAATTTATCACATGGTTGATATGTCAAGTTTTCCTTTGGGATGTTAGTTTTTGCAAGAAACATAATGGAGCTATCACTGGTGCGTCTGCAGCCTGGCTGGAGTCAGCGTGCCCCTCTGGAGTGGCTAAGTGAATGGATTGGCATATGCCCAAACCACCTATTAAGCAAAATCTTCTGAATTGTGGGCACATGTTTCTTTCAAACATCCGGATGTACTCCATGTGCAGTCAAAGCTCCCCTGCTGGCATAGAGAGCCTGACTGCCCTGATAATTAGTGAACCCATTAGGGGGTCCTAATGATCAACATAACTCTTGGGTGTCCCCAGAATTTGTATTCAACCTCAGTCAACATTTATCAGACTTAATTTCCTACTATCTAGGATACACATCCTTCAAAGGGTACTTTCTTTCTCTTGCGTGCTGCCCATTCTGTTTAGCTCTTTAAGAGAGGTTATAAAAAGAGAAGAAACAATTTGTGCTCTTTAAGGTTTACCCATCTTGTTGGAATAAACACTCACCCACATGGAGTTGGGGGTGGGGGCACTGAGCCAACATAACTGGTGGTTGCCTCTGCTTAGAAGGAAGATTTGATTAAGTATCCATTATTATTAGATGACGGCCACAGTCAGTTGTAGGTATTCATATTAAAGAACCATACAGCAATCAAAATGAACACAGGCTAGATTTTAAATCCAGCCTGTTTTCACTAATGATGCTTATTTCTCAGAAGTTTATCTCTGATTTAATTTTATTAAAGATACATTTTATTTATTTATTTCTTCCCCCTGCCCCCATTGTTTGCACTCACTGTCTGTTCTCTGTGTCTATTCACTGTGTGCTTTCTGTGTCTGCTCTTCATCTTTTAGGAGGCACTGGGAACCAAACCCTGTACCTCCCATGTGGGAAGGAGGCACCCAATTGCTTGAGCCACCTCCGCTCCCTGCTTGTTGTTTCTCTCATTGTGTTTCCTCATTGTGTCTTCTCATTGCATCAGGTTGCCATCTTGCTCATCTTCTTTAGGAGGCACCAGGAACCGAACCCAGGACCTCCCATGTGGTAGGCGGGCACCCAGCTGCTTGAGCCACATCCACTTCCCATATCTCTGGTTTAATTTTGCATAGAAATTCCTCCCTTCATGAGGTTAAACCCATGACTTCCCATTTTTTAAAGAAATCCTCTAGAGGAATATCTCAGTCAGGGTTCCCAAGAAAATCAGAATTGACAGGACATATATATATATGTAAATATTAAGAAATTTGTTATAAAAATTGGCTCATGTGACCTTAGGGATTAGTAAATCCAAATTTTGTAGGGTAGATTGCAAGATGGAAACTCAATGAAGATGATAATGAATTCCCCAGGAAAAGCTGTCTGTCTGTATAGAGACAGAAATTCTTCCTTCTGACTGCTGAAATCATCAGTTCTCCATCAAGACCTACAAACATGGATGAAGAAACTTCTTTCATTGCTGAAGGCAATCTCTTTTATTTATTATAGATGTAATCAGCCATAGATGCAGTCAACTGACAAGTATTTAAATCTACAAAACACACTCACAGTAACAATAAGGCCAGTGCCTTATTAAACAACTAGATACCATAACCTTGGCCAAGAGTTGACTTATGAAATTACCCATCACAAGGATATTCTCCAGGAAGACAGAGGCCATTGCCCAAGCAGCTTTGACTCTCCCTTAAATTTAGCTCCCTTAGGTCCCTCTCATTCTCTTTCCATAGCCTCCCCTGAGCCCAACCCTAGAAGGGTGCTCACCCCTCAGACCCAATATCAAGCCCAATTTCCCTTAACAGAGCTGAAACAGGGAGAATTTTTCAAAGTAATAGGAAAGAATTTACCAGATGGCCTGTAATTTTCTATTCTAATGAGAGTCTATCATTCCAGTGAGATTTTGCTAGAATTTCAATGTGAATTTTCAAATTATTCAGTTAAGGACAACGGTACATTTAATAATTAATTGTGACACCTCCAATGGGAGGAACTAGCACTTGCTAAGCACCAACCATGTCCTAGTAAGTCCAGACTACTTGTAGAACTTTATGATTTTCAAGGCCATATATGTACTATATTTTATGTTAAACCATGGATTGACAGCAAAGTAAAAGATATTTTTAAAACCATATCTCTCCCATTCCCAATCTAACAGAGAGGAATAGGACAAGCAGAAAGTTAGGTGTCAAAAATGTTGCTCCACATTACTCATGCATACACAATACTTCCTAACACTAGCTCCTACGACAATGCTTAGAAAAACAAGATTATGTGGATCAATACTGTAAGAGCAAAGTCGGTCAACATAGGCAACAGCAAGCAAAGCAGGTAGAAAGAAAATTCTATATCACCCAGCTAAGGATCACCCTGGGAAATGCACAGCTTTAAACATCTTCCTGGTTCTCTAAACGAAGCAAACAAAAAAACAAAACACACACACACACCCAAGTACCCAACTTCCCTTCTCACTAACTGTCTCAGTGGTTCTGCTTGGTGAAATAAGAGTAAGTAAATCCAAAAATAAGCTCAACACTGTAGGAGTCAGGTCAGGAAGGTATTTGTTTCCTTCATGATCCTATAACATTTGACGACTGGCTCAAAGCAGGGAAGGTGGCATGTAGGGCTTCTGTGCTTTATTTTAACACATCAGGATCAGTTTGCTTAATAGACTTAATGGGCAGAGGCCTTAAAAGAGAAGGGCAAATGTCATCTTCCTTAAGCTGAAGGCATTATACAAGGTGCAGATGTTTTATTCTCCTTATTGCTTGAGGCTCTCTTGTTTGTAGACTATGTGAGAATAAATAAATGCATTCCATGATAATGAATGGATTATCATTTTGGACAAAGAAGATTTCTTTATATGCACGTTCATACCTAGTACCCGTTTATTTTTCTAGTCAGGTTTCTCTTTCTGTCAACTCATTTCTACTTTAGTTGAGGGAAATCAGAAAAATGTCATAAAGGATAAATCATAAATCATCTCTAGGTCTATTTAGAAGCAAACTTGTGAGCCCTCTAACGGCAGGCCAAAAACCGTTCAGAAGAGTGCTTGCCTGTCCCTTCACCCAGTGATGACTTGTAGGGGATGAATGTGCCAAAGAAGAAATCCATGCATCCTTGTGTTTTACAGCCTCATTTTTAATGGTACAGAACAAAGAATAGCAACAGGCCATTGTAAATCCTTCCATTTTTCAGACTCAGCTTCCAAGGGTGAAAATAATCAGATAATTTAAAGCTGTTGAGTCCAAATGAGATGGGTGGCAAGGTGACTGCATTTAGTTTTCAGGGTCCTATTTGGTAGAAGGACAAGGTGACCCACTAGAAGCCCCTGGGGAACAAGCACAGCTAAAATTAGGATTGTTAAAGGTGAGTGAGAGAATTTTTCAAAGTTGCTGGTACAGTTAGTGTATTTGATAAAGAAAGCAAAGCTTAGCACATAACATTCATTCATAACAACAATAAAAAAGGTTACAGGGAGACAGAAGGAATATATAAAAGGCTGAAGAACACCATTCCTAGGAGCTGCCGCATGGACAGGTAGCCCCTGTGGACTAGCATGGCAAGTAAAACTTACACGGACACAATGGAACTGTTTCTAGAACCTAGAGGATATACTACATCAATGTTCCAGCCTGAGGCTATTTCCTATCCTAAATTCTATAAATGTAAGGTGGCCTCCTAACTTGGTAAAAAGGGGAAAGCATTTAGGGACCATCCCTGTACACTTATTTATTGAAGTGGATGAAGAATTCTTATAGAAGCTAGGTGAAATAAACAGAAATATGAATAAGGGAGGGAAACATTTCTGAGGATACAGGGGAGAGTTAAAAAAAAAACAGCATTAAGAGGTTGGCAAGTGAAAGACGTTAATGAAAGTGAGAGAGATGAAAAAATTAGAAGTCTATTCCCATTAACGATAAAGAATAAGTGAGAATCTCCTAGAACAGGGATTCTTAAACAGGTGATCTGTGGAAAGATTTCAAGGGGTCCATGAGCTTGAACTGAAAAAAAAACAACTTACTATATTTATTCTCTCTGTCCTCTAACAGAAATCTAGCATTTCCCTTCACTTATGAATGCATGCAATAAATAAATTACAGTAGTATTCATTTCACCTGACTGGCAAAGGGGTCCGTGGAACAAAAAAGGTTAAAAATCCCTGTCCCACAAGGTTCATTAAGGCATTCTACAAAATAGAAACAAACAAAAATAAAATCCACAAGCATATAAAGATACATGGACTCTACTACAATTCCAGGAAGAAATGATGGTGTGTTTGTGCCTGCTGATTCTCTGCTGAGGCATATGGTGACAACCATATGTGGAAAGGGCATGGCTAATTGGCTCTTATGCTGCCTTTCTGGAGTGTGAATCCAAGACATGACAGAAAGCCTGCCCAGAGTCATCAACCTCTCTCCCTTCCACTTCCGCTGGTCCATGTGGGATGAAGGTTAGAGTCACACAAAATCACATCTATCCTTTCAACATATATTTATTTAGTTAGCTAGTTATTTTTATTTAATAAACTTTATTTTTAAAGAGGTTTTAAGTTACAAAAAAGTTACTTCAAAAGTATAAGGGGTTCCCATATACCCAACCCTGCTCTCACACCATCCCTTATTAATAACATCTTAGAATTGTGTGGCACATTGTTACAATTGATGAATAAATATTGAAGCATTGTTACTAACCAAGGTCTATAGTTTACACTGTGGCTTACATTTAATTCCAATGCCCTATGTTCCACCTATTATTACCTCCCCTTCTCCTCAGAACCTCTAGTAACAGCTATCTTTATATCAATGTCACATGTTCTTCCATTACTACAATATTAATAAATTTACTTTGTCCATGGTTGCATTCTCCCCTTATGCTTGTTCATTCCTCAACCTTGAGGATTTTGGGATGGTGATGCCTGCTTTGAGAGGAAGCTTAGATCTTATGGGGCAGATGGAAGAAACTGTTTTGCTTACAGTTGTAGATACTTTCTGTTTTTTGAGATGGGGGTTGTCCATCATCATAATTTTGTTAGTCCTTTCAACATATATTTATTGAGTGACATTGTGCTATTGGAGAGAAGCACAAACATAGCATGATTTTCTTCTCTTGGGGTGATCATGCTCATGTTTAGACAAACATTTAAATAATAACTACAGCACTTCTTCAGGGCTGTGGGGCACAGTTAGCTGAAGGACTATATTTGTTGGGTAGGTCAGGGAAGCTCAGTTTTGGGAAGCCATCAGAAAAGCTTTTGGCACCCATCCTGCTTACCTCCCCAGGGCACTTTGGAGATGGTCTGTGCCCCTCTTCATGGGTCTCTGGTGTTTCAGCTGGGAAAGACTGACTTGGGAAGCTCCTCCTCAGAGTGACCTTCATCTCAGAATTTTCCCTCCAGGTGAAAGCAGCTGGAGACAATGAAAGGTGAACTGTCTGAGACAAAGTCCTGTCAACTTCAAACACCTGGAAGAGGAAATACTAATTCCAGGAAAACAGGGGGCACAACCAAATTCCTGTAAACAGGGGAACTCCAAAACAACCAACAATCAAAAGCCCAGGACAAGATACAAGCCCAGAAAAACAGGAAAACCCTAAAAATTACATTCAACTTCAGGGTCCTTCCCGATAGGAGGGCTAAAGCTCAAGAAAATATCTGTATTATCACCAGCTGGTTACAAAACTAAGAATCAGGCATCTCAGGGAATAAATGTTAGAGTTAACATTTTAAAATATGAAAATGTACAGTGTGAAACAAAAAAGTACAAGACAAAGAACAGAAAATGATGGCCCATCCAAGGAAGAGGATTCAAACACAGAAAACGCCAACAAAGAAAATGAGAATATGGACATACCAAACAAAGCCTTTAAAAAGTGATCTTAAAAATACTCAAGGAGATGGTGGAATATACAGAGAAAGAAGTATAGAATATCATAAAAACAATGAATGAAAAATATGAGAATCTAAGTAAAGAGATAGAAATTTTTAAAAGGAACCAAACAGAACTACTAGAATTGACAACCACAATAACAGAAATGAAAATGCCCAGGAGGGTTTCAAGGGTAGATTGGAGCTGGAAGAAGAAAGAATCAGTGAAAAAAATAAATATTAAAAGTTAAAATAAACTAAGAAAGCTATAGGACATCATCAGGGACATCAATACATGCATTATGGGAGTCCCAGAAGGAGAAGAAAGAGAGAAAGGGACAGAAGGAATAGTCAAAGAAATAATGATAGCGTACTTCCCAAACTTAGCAAAAGACATGAATATGCACATCCAATAAGCTCAGAGAACATGAAAAAGGATAAACATGAAGAAATATCATGCAGTCATATATTGATTACACTACTGAATACAAAGGAAAAAGGATATAGTTCTAAAAGCTGCAAGAGAAAAGCAACATGTTCTATTCAAGGGAGTTCCAGTTAGATTGACAGAAGATTTCTGGAGGAAAGAAAGCAGTGGGTTGCAATACATAAAGTATTGAAAGAAAACAACTGCCAACCAAGAACTTAATATTCAGTAAGACTGTCTTTCAGAAATGAGGGAGAGATTGATACATTCCCAGATAAACAAAAGCTGAGGGAGTTCATCACCACTAGACCTGACCTACAATCAATGCTAAAAGGAATTTTTCAGACTGAAATGAAAGGACACTATACAGTAATTCAAACAGCAAAAAATAAAGACCTATGGTAAAGGTAACCATGTGGGTAATTATAAATGCCAATATTATTATATTGTTTGGTATGTGACTTCAGTTCTTACAGGTGCTAAAATGAAAATGCATAAAAAGTAATGATAAATCTATGTTTTTGGAAATATGATGTACAAAGATATATATGGTAACAAGTTATAAAAATGATAGTGGTTCAGAGGGGTATATGAAAAGTATAGGTGAATGCTATTGAAGTTGAGTTGGTATCAAACCATATATGATTGCTATAGATTTAGGATGCTACATTTTAACACATGGTAGCCACAAGGAAAATAGATGAAAAATAGATCCAGATAGAAATGAGAGGGCACTCAATATATTACAACAAAAAAATAAACAAATAAAAATTAAGCATTAACAAAAGTGAGGGACAGAAAATGTGTGAGATTTCCAAAGGCTAAATAGCAAAATGGCAGAAGCAAGTCCTGCATCATCAGTACTGACTTTAAATGCAAGTGGATTAAACTCTCTAGTCAAAAGTCAGAGACTGGCAGAATGGATTTTAAAAAAAGCATGCTCTAACTATATGCTGTGTGCAAGAAACCCACCTTAAATTCAAAGACACACATAGATTGAGGGTGAAAGGATGGGAAAAACATACCATGGAAATAGTAACCAAAAGAGAGCTGGGGTGACTATATTAATATAAAACAAAATAGATTTTAAGTCAAAAACAATTACAAAGGACAAAGATAGTCTATATTTCCTGAGTAAGGGGACTATTCAAGAGGAAGATGTTACAATTATAAAAAATATATATGAAGCAAATACTGACAGATTTGAAGGGAGAAACTGACGGTTCTATATTAATGGCAAGAGATTTTAACACACCATTCTCAATAATGGATAAAACATCTAGTTAGAAGATCAATACGGAAATGCAGTATTTGAACGATACAATAAACCAACTAGACCTAACAGACATATATAGACTGTACCCAATGAAAACAGAATACACATTCTTCTCAAGAGCACATGGATCATTCTCCAGGATAGACTGTATGTTGGGTCACAAAACAAGTCTCAATAAATTAAAAAATATTGAAATCATACAATGTATATACTCTGACCACAACGGAATGAAGCTAGAAATCAATAATAGAGGGAGAACTGGAAAATTCACAAAATTTGGAAATTAAAAACCATATTCATAAACAACCAATATGTTGAAGAAATCAGAAATGAAATTAGGAAATATCTTGAGGAAATGAAAATGAAACTACAACATACCAAAACTTATGGGATTCAGCAGTGTTGAGAGGGAAATGTATAACTCTAAATATTTACATTAAAAAAGAAGAAAGACTTCAAATCAGAGACTTAACCTCAAAACTGGAAGTACAGTACTAGAAAAAGAAGAGTAAACTAAACCCAAAGCAAACAGAAAAAAGGAAATAAGAAAGGTTAGAATGGAGATAAATGAAATAGAAAACAAATAAAAACAAAACAAAACAAAGAAACTGTAGAGAGAGTCAACAAAAGCAAAAGATGAAAAGTTCAATAAAATTGACAAACCTTTAGCTAGACTGATAATAAAAAATAGATGATAAAAATAACAAAAATCAGAAATGAAAAAGAGGACATTACTACTAACCCTGCTGAAATAAAAAATACCATAAGAGGATACTATGAACAACTATATGTCAATAAATTATAACCTAGATGATATGGGCAAATTCTTAGAAAACAAGAACAAATACATAGTTCAACGGAAATGAATTGAGAGCTCAGAAATCAACAGTCACATTTACGGGCGACTTATTTTTGACAAGGGGTTGAAGACCACTCAATTAGGAAAATATAGTCTCCTCAACAAATGGGTGCTGGGAAAACTGGATCTCCAGTTGCAAAAAAAAAAAAAAGGAGGACACCTATCTCACACCATAAACAAAATCAATTCAAATTTAATAAAAGACCTAATTTAAGAACTAGAACTGTCAAACTCCTAGAAGAAAATGTAGAGAACCATCTTCAGGACCTTAGATTAGGCAATGGTTTCTTAGATATTACACAAGCAACAAAAGAAAAAATAGATAAATGGGACCTCATCAAAGTTAAAAACATTTGTTCCTCAAAGGATGTTATCATGAAAGTAAAAGGACAACCTACACAATGAAAGAAAATATTTGGAAACCACATATCTAATAAAGGATTAATTTCCAGAATATATTAAAAATCCTTCAACTTAACAAAAGAAAGACAAACAACGCAATTAAAATATGGACAAAAGATTTGAACGGACTTCTCTCCAAAGACGATAGACAAATGGCCAGAAAGCAAATGTAATCTAAAATATTTTTTAAAAAAATAAAAATGTATTCAAAAAATTGTTTGGGGCAAAGTGTAAACTATAAACTATAGTCCACGGGTAGTAGAAATGCTTCAATATGTTCTATCAATTGTTATAAATGTACCACACTAATGAAAGATGTTGCTAATGTGGGAACATGTGGGAAGGGGAGAGGGTGAAGTATATGGGAATCCCCTATATTTTTGATATAACATTTATGTAATCTAAAGCTTTGTAAAAAAAAAAATTTAAACAGAGGGAAATGTTAGATTGTACATATGGTAACAGAATAAAAGTATTTTAGAAATCCATGGAACTACACTATACAAACAGTGAACCTTAAATTAAATTAAACCATGGGCTTTAATCAATAGTATAATTATAAAAATGTGCTATCATCAATTTTAACTAATATTCCATACCAATGCAAGTTATTGTAGGTTGGGTGGTGTATGAGAATCCTGTATTTTGTACATTATTTTTCCTATACCCACAACTTTTCTAATAAAGAAAAAAAGTGTGAAAAAAGAATCATCTAAGATGTCCCAATCACAACTATCTTCATTACCCCTTCCCAATGTTTTATAATATTCTTTGTAAAGAAATTATTTCTAATAAATACCTAGTCTGAGTCTACTAAAAATCAGTATGAGTACACCATAAATTTACAGATAAGCTTGGATTACAAAAGGAAATACCTTGCAATAAAGGAACTTTATAACTAAAAAAATAGAAGGAATTTCACAAAAGAACTGAGAATATCAAATAGATTGGCCGCATATTAGAAAAGACAATAAAAATTGCTAAGAAAAACTACAAACTCAGAGTAATCAAGGATTGGAGCAAGCAGAAAGGATATTCATACAGTATGCTGATTTTGGAAATACTCTTTTCTATATTAAGATGAATAAGGTACAAAAAATGGAAAGAGTGAAGGCAAATCTCTCAAAAAGAGAAATCCACTCCTTATGTAAGTTAATTTTCCCATTTCTAAATGAGGATACTTCATATGGTTGTTTTGAGACTGAATTAATACATGTAAAACATTTAGAAAAGTATTTGGCATATAGTAAGCACTCAATGAGGTTACTAACCATTTGATTTTGATTTTGATCCATATTTCATATATTTTTCCCATGATTCCCAGTATCTATCTATTTCTGATATGGAGTCATGACAAGATATAGTATGGTTCAGTGGTGGCCTATTAGAAAGGGAAAATGAGTAAGACACTGGTTACAGAAAAGTTAGTCTCCAGGGAAGAGAAGAGATTGGATGACAGTATTTCAACTCACTATATCCAGAAGAATTTGTCAAATTCAGGTTGAGTTTCAACCACGGCTATATCTACATATTCCAAACAGTTTATAATTAAGTAGAGATGATGAAAAAGGGCCGAGGGGATTATTTGCTTGTTTTTATTCATTTTGAGTTAGATGCCAGGCAGACTGTTGTAGGGACGCAAAGTGGAGTTACTCTAATGCTTGGACTGTAGTAGTCAGATAAATTCTTCAGGACCCAGCCATATCTAGTAAAAGCAGGGAAATCAGAAATCAGAGTCCAAAGAGTAAACCAAGGCAGAATTCCAAGCACCTGGACTGATACACAGTGAAGGCATAAGGGGGAAAGAAGCAGCTTGATGAGTTTTTAGAAGCCTGGATACAAACTCTAAGAATACCAAATACAAGTTTTAAGACAAGTGGGTTAGTTTTCAAAAGTGAGGATATAGGTCCTAGTATGCTGCTTTAGAGAATGCTCAGGAACTGGTAGAGGAAGTCTGTGGGAGAATTCACTCAGAGCCTGAGCTTGAGAAGACAGGGGAAAGAAAGCAGGACTCAAAGCATTGCATCAACCCTACCAGTTATCTCCTGAGCCATCTTTGCCAAAGTACTTATTAATTTATCATATCCAGTCAAAATAATGCACATAACATCATATGGGATTCAGCAAGAAATTAAAACAATAAATTAAAATGTTTAAATGATGAAATACAGTTTATCCTTTCTCCTGGAAGGAAAAAGAGAAAATTCAAGAAACCCTTCCAAAATTATTAAAATCAATAATGGAATTTTGAAAGTAGCTTTAATAAAAATAAATCTACAAGTAATAACAAGCTAAAATGAAAAGGAAAATATTCAATTGATATTAGTAATAAAAATCATACAAAGTTCAGGAACAAATTTCACAGGAAATAATAGGAAGAAAACCATAGAATCATATTGAAAGACATAAAATGAGATCTCCACAAATGGAAGTACATCTCCTATTCTTAGATAAAAGAACTTAATATTGTAAAAAAAAAAAAAAAAAAGTCAATGTCCTTCAAATTAATATACATTTATTGTAATTCTAATAAAAATCCTGTTTTTTAATAATTATAAATTTATCTTAACGCTCACAAGAAAGCACAATTATCTGGTAATAGCTAAGGAAATTCTCTTGGGAAGAGGGCATTACCTTACCTTAACAAACTCTGTAATTCCACATAATCAAAATAGTCTGGAATTGACAAAGGAAAAATGAATATATAAGCAGATATAGAGCCCAGAAATAGAGCTTAGTATATATGGGAGATTAGCATATTAAAAATTTTTTATTTCAAGTCAAAGAGTAAAGAATTATTTTAAACAAATGCTGTCACAATTTTCTATCCATGAGGCAGGATATATCATTGAACCTTTTCTTTACACCATAAACAAAAGAAATTCAAGCCACATAATATTTTTTCATATAAAATATTGTATAATAAATATCAGAAGAAAATTTCAGAGAATATATGAATAACCCAAGGTTTGGAAAGTTGTTTTTAATCAAGATGGGAAATGCAGAAGATAGGGATTGAAATAGTAGCATGATTACATTATTTTAAATATCTTTAGCATAAGGTAAAATGTATCACAAATTGGGTTAAAATAAATTATAATCTGGATCAAATATTTACCAGAAATTTTGCAAATAATGGCTTAATATTTTAAATACATGATAAAAAGAAATAGTCCAGGATAATAAAAGTGTAAAAATATACAGATAAGTTATTCACTGAAGATTAATTCCAAAACCCAATAAATATATGAAAATTATTTCTATCACAACTAGTAGTTAAGGGAAGATTAATTAAAGCAATAGCATTTCTTGAAGATTACATTGGAAAATATTAAAAGAGTAACATCAATTATGAGGGGACAATTGTATGCTTGCACGTTGCTGGTGGAAGGATGAATTGTTGCTACCATTTGGAAACCAATCTGTTAATAGCTATTCTGAGTGAAAATAGGTATACAATCTGATCCAGCAATCTTAACCTTGGGAGTCAATCCCAGGAAAATAAAAGCACCAGTTGCAAAAACCAGAGAATCTTCGTTGCAGCATTTATTATTATAAATGGTCAAAAGCAGATAAAGTGGAAGTCTGTCAACATGATACAGTTGAGTAAACTGTGTTATATTAATAAATAGACTCTTAAGCAGTCACTTCTAAAGTTGGAATTTTTCAGCTATAATAATTCATCCATAGGGACTAACATGTAATGTTAAATTATTAAAGTAAGGTACAGAGAAAGGGATGTAAATATGATCCCATTTGGGTAAAACCAACAATTATCAGAAAACCCTATATACGGTCATTCTTATTATTCTGTCTTACTCCCATGTGGCCTAAAATTCTCATTAACGCCATCCTCTTTCTTCCCCTGGGTTTTCAGATACCTTGTCTCTCCTCTGTTCATACTGTTATGGTGTATACACTATTAACAGAGAGCTGCATGACTCAGCTTTGATTCTGAAATCTTTCAATAAAGGAAAATTATTTCAAATGGGAATACAAGAAAAATGGTTAAGAACATTTTAATGCCCTAACTGGGTTTGATGAGCACAAGGACAAAGAGCTGGGTGAAATGGAAACAAGTACAGAAGCTCAAGTAAATTATGTGCAAGGAATTTGTTGAAAAGATATGTGATAGTAGATTATTGCTTGGTAATATTTGAAAGGTAGAGATAAAAGAATTAATGGAGATTGAAAAATATCCCTATTTAAAAAACCATAACTACACCAGCAAATGCGTTTAAAAAAATGTAGACAAGTATACCCTAAAAAAGTTTAGTATATAATACCCATCTGTAAAAATTTTAGTATGGATTATTTGAAGATGATACAATGGCAAATGCTTATTGCATTGAATTATTAGAAAATAGTGAAGAGTCACTGAGAATAAATGATGTAAAACCAAAATCATTTCCTGACACTGGTATGTGAGAAGAATGCTGAAGATAGAGCATCTTAGTTTACAGGCTGCTAAGGAATTTATTGAGTCACCATTTCAGAGGCTGGGAGTCTTGCTTTCTCCCAGAGGTAGTATTGTGGCTGGCTGGCAATCCTTGGACTCCTTTCCCATTTTGTGGCAATGTCCTCTCCTTTCTTTTCCAGTTCCATTGCATGGGATTAAGATTAAGAACATGGTTTTTCTGGGGTACATAATTCAACTCTCCACATTGAGTGTGTTAATTCTCTCCAAGAATGTGACAAGGCCTTAATGATATTCTTGTGGTCAAGATGGTTGCCAAACGGCAATCCTGTTCAATTGATTAAATTCTTGAAATAACCTTTCCCATATGAAGTAATTAATGAATCCATGAAAAACCAAAGTTTCTGTGTTTTCTCGTTGAAGCCAGTTCTTGCCTCTACCTGTTCCTGATATTAATGACCATTTGTGTATATAAAAAAAGGGATGCATACTTAGCTGTTTTTAATAACATAAAACCATGAGAGAAGCATAATTAGTAGGAAGGATAGGAATGGAAATATTTCTTTTGCCAAATTATGACAGTTTTGGGGGGTAGATATAAAGTTCTAAATATGGGCTGATAGAATTGACTTCTTATGTCTAAGGGAGAAGAAACCTAGCCTAACCACCATTAATAAGGGAAAATAATAAACTAAGATCTTTAATTGATAAATTGAATAAATGAACCTTCAAAGTCAGAGACTAAATAGCATGACAAAGATACCAAGTTTACTCCAATGGCAGGTTATCCAATAAAAATAGTGGTGGGTAGGTAGGACATTTCAAGTTGAACAATTCTCTTGTTCTCCCATTATTAACAACTCTCATTTTTCACCCTACTCATATCCAACTCAGGTGTTTTTTGTTTGTTTGTTTTTTAGATTATTTGCTTTAGTATTCTTCTATTTCTGATAAAATATTTTTGCATGCTCTAGTTTCCCAAGCTTCCACAAATTCTGAATATCTGTAAGGCATTATGTACCCGTACGTGAGTTCTGAATTGGTATGAATATTTGTGTGGTCAGGAAATATCTCCCAAGACTGGAAACCTCTATGGAGGATACTTGAAAACATGAATAGAAACAAAATATTTACACATGGGAGTCAGTGAAGGTAAGAGTCCCAAAGAATCTCACTGGTCAGATTATACTTAGAGCATTTTGCTCCTGTGAGAGTGTCTTATTTGGCAGTGAAATGCTCAGAAATACAAAAAGAGAAGAGTAAAATTTCCAGGAACTACATCCATAAAGGAACAGTGAAAAAATTGAAGAATGAAAATTATGAGGAAAATAGAGCTCCATTCTTTTTTTGTTCTCTATTAAAAACCACCTCAAAAATCAGTGACTGGCCATGACCAAACAATTTAAGTAACATCTGGATGCCCATTTTCCAAAATAGGGTATAAAATATTTATCTTCTGTGTAGAAAATTAGACTCTGTTCCAATCTCTAATAATTCCTGTTATCCCTTTGAGGTGATTATCAAAGATATCAATGAACTTCTGATTTTCAGAGGGTTCTTAAACTGCATTTAACAGGATAATGATAATTTATCAAAAATGTCTTTCAGAGACATAAGCCAGGTTATCATGGTGTTAGCTGCATTCTCAAATTACAGAAATATCTGCTGTAAAAATAAATGTTGCAGAGGCAACCACTATGGTTCCTGAAAATGTGTTTGTTTACCATCTATCACATTGCCCAGTATGCACTAATTGTCAGGATTCTTTCATTGTGAATGACAGAAACACAACTCAAACTTGCTGAAGAGTAGAGAGAAAGAAAGACTCTTATCTTGGTACCTGTATTCTCTTGACAGGACTTAAATAGTCTTTCATAATTTTCTTGCTTTCTCCACAGACAAGGCTTATCTTATTTATTCCTTGACTCAGAAATATAATCAGTCATTACCCCAAGTATCTTTGGTTCTTTTAATGAAAAAATAATATTTAGAGAACACAATCTGGATGTGAGATCTTTTCATCAGAAAACTATAGAAGGTACATGTTTTAATAAAAATTTTATTGAGATAATTGTAGATTTTATGTTGTAACAAATAATACTGAGAACTTCAGCATACATTTTACCCAGTTTCCCCCAATGGTAACATTTTGCAAAACTATAGTATAATATCATAGTAAACAATGGCATTGATAAGCTCTTATTCAAATTTCCTTTTTAACATCTACTTGTGTTTGTGTGTGTGTGTTTAGTTCTACGTTATTTTATCACATGTATAGGTTTGTATATCCACCACCACATTCAAGATACTGAACATTTTCATCACAACAAGGATGCCACCCATTGCCCTTTTATAACCATGCCCTCCTCTCCCTCCCTGATACTCTGCTAATCCCAGATAACCACTAATGTTTTCTCCATTTCTAAAAGTTTGTCATTTAAAAAGGGTTATATAAATGAAACCCTACTATATGTAACCTTTTGAATTTTTTTTTACTTAGCATAATTCTCTGGAGAATAATACAGGTTATTGCCTAGTATTACTCCATGGTATGGATAGACAGCAAATTATTTAATCATTCACCCACTGAAATGGACATCTGGTTGTTTTCAATTTTGATCTATCATGGATGAAGCTATGAACATTATTATGTATAGGTTTTATGTGAATGTAAGTTTCATTTCTCTGGGATAAAAGCCCAGTGTTCATTTGCTAGACCACATGGTAAATGCATGTTTAGTTTTGTAAGAATTTGGCAAACTGTTTTCCAGAATGGGTGTACAATTTTAAAATTCCACTATCAATGGAGGAGTGATCCAGTTTCTCTGCATTTTGGCAGTATTTGGTATTTTCACTATTTTTTATTCTAGTTATTCTGATAGGTATGTACATAGTGCTTTTTAAAATTAACTTATTTTATTTTAAAAGAAGCTTTAGATTACATAAATGTTACATAAAAAAATATAAAGGATTCCCATATGTCCCACTCCCTCCCCCTTCCACACTTTCCCACATCAACAACGTTCCTCATTAGTGTGGTACATTTGTTATGTTGATGAACACATATTGAAGCATTGCTACTAACCATGGACTACAGTTTATATTATAGTTTACACTCTGTCCCACACAATTTTGTAGGTTATGACAAAATATATAATGGCCTGTATCCATCACTGCAATGTCATGCAGGACAACTCCAATGTCCCCCAAATGCCTCCATATTACACCTATTCTTCCCTCTTCCATCCCTCTGAACCTCTGGTGGCCCCTGCCTTTATACAATGATAAGAGTTCTTCCATTGCTAGAAAAATAGTAAGTCTATAGTAGAATAATAACAAGTCTACTTTAGTCTATTGTTCATTCCCCAGTCTTGAGAATTTTGGGATGGTGATGCATACTCTGTGTCACTGTACATACAGGATAACAGATCTTACAGTGGTGAAAGACACAATGTCTAAAAAAATTTTTTTAATTTTTATTATTTCAATTTTGTTTAAATTTGTATTTTATTGGTTATTTTTTAAATTATTACTTCATTTTCTTAATTTTATTTGGTTATTTTTTGGCTTCATTTTTGGAGATGTTTTGGATCACAGAAGTGTCACAACCATGGCAGGGGAAAATCACTGGTGCAGAGTGTCAGTGATGGGGGGGATGCATGGGAAGGGGTTCACCTGGGGCATGTCTCTAAGTCTTATGAATATGTTCAAGTGTTCATGGGGAATTGTCTTAGTGGGTGGAGATCCACACAATAACTGAAAGAATATTGAATTTCCTTCCTGGGGAGTTCTGTTTCATTCTCTAGTAGGACAGCAAGAATCCCCTGAGTGCAAGGGCAGTGCCTAGTGAAAGAAGACAGACCATTACACCAGGTCCTTGATAGTGGTGATTGTATTTATGAACCTTTTCTTGTGAAATTGAAATTTAGCCTAGTATTATACACTGCCTAAGAGTTACCTCCTGAAAGCCTCCTTGTTGCTCAAATGTGGCCTCTCTCTAAGCCAAACTCAGCATATAAATGTACTGCCTTCCCCCTGGCATGGGACATGTCTCCTGGGGATGAGCCTCCCTGGTACTGAGGGATTATTACCAAGAACCAACTAGCAAAGCATCTGGAAAAAGACCTTGACAAACAGGGGGAAATGGTAAATACAAAGGAGTTTTTATGGCTGAGAGACTTCAAAGTGAATCGGGAGGTCATCCCAGAGGTTACGCTTATGCAAGTCTCAGCAGGATCTCATTGACTGCCACAGCAAACAGCCTCATATAGCAGGACTCCTGGGGGCTCGGAGACATCCAGAAACTATAAGCAGGGCAGACAGCTCAGGAATTTGGCACCCTGTCAGTGGGCCTTACTTTGGAATTTATGCCTCCCAGTATAACAGAGTTAGAATCATTTATAGGTTCTCTACACCCAGCTCTTCTGCCCCTTTTACTTGAACTTATAATTATCACTATACTTGATAAATATATGTCCCAGAGACTTAAACCTTTGATCCATCTATATGCCAGGTGAGCCCTGAATTTCAGCAAAGTTCAACACCTACTCCTCAGTTCATTGGACTCACCCAGTACAACTAACAAGGATATTATGATGGACAATGCCCATTCCAAGGAACAGAGAGTGTCTGCAACTTCAAGCAAGAAAGATCCAACCATCAGTCCCATGGAATCTAAGCTCTCTCATAGTGCTTTTAATTTGCATTCCCGTGATGTTAATGATGTTGCACATGTTTTTCTGTGCATATTTTCTCTATGTATTTTCTCTTTGGTGAAATATCTGTTCATGTGTGTTTCCTATTTTCAAATTGGTCTTTTGTTGTTGTTGAGGCTTGAAAGGTCTTGATATATATGCTAGATATTAGACCTTTGCCAGATACGTGTTTTGCAAATATGTTCTCCCAGTATGTAGTTTGTCTTTTCATCCTCTTCACAAGGCTTTCACAGAACAAAGTTTTAAATTTTTATGAGTGTCCAATTTCTTGTTTTTTATATATCATGCTTTTGGTGTAAAGTCTAGAACTTTTTGCCTAGCCTTAGTCTTGAATATTTTCATATATTTTCACATATTAATTATATTTTGATCCTCTAGTTACATTGATATTAATTTGCTCTTTTTAAATAGATTATTCTATACTATCTTGAAAAGTTAGTATAGAAGAAAAGCTAAAGATAAAAAAAATGAAAAACTGCCTGTGGTTCATGGAGAATTGTCTCCCAATATGGTGTTTTCATTTTCAATTGTTTCAAAATATTTCTAATTTTTCTTCTGATTTCTCTTTTGGTCTATTGATTATTTAAAATTGTATTTTAATTTTAATTAAAATTGTGATTTTAATTGTATCTTAAAAATTCCAAATATTTGCAGATTTTGAATATCTTTCTCATACTGATTTTTATTTTAATTCCATTATAGTCAGAGTACATAGTTTAAATGATTTGTAACCTTTAACATTTAATGAGAGTATTTTTATGGTATAGACTATGGTAATGTTCTTGGTAAATGTGCCAAGTGTAGTTATAAAGAGTGTAAATTCTGCTGTGGTTGGGTGGAGTGTTCTATAAATGTCGATTTAGGTCATTTTGGTTGATAGTGTTATTCAAGTATTCTATTCCGTAGTGATTTTCTACTTTTTCTAGTTGTCTTGAGAGAGGATGTTGACCCCTCTGATTATAATTCTTAAATTGTCTGATTCTTTTTTAGTACTATCAATGTACTTCAGTGTCTTGAAGTTTTATTATTAGTTGCATAAATGCTTATGGTTGTCATTAATTAACCTCTTTATTATTGATAATATTCCTTAACATGAAATCTACCTTGTCTGAAATCAATGTCTCCCTTCCAGTTATCTTTTAATGTCTTGATATTATATATTTTATTCCTTTTACTCTTCTCCATCTGTACCTTTATAATTAATGCATATTTCTTTTATGTGGCATATAGTTGTGTCTTACTTTTTTTTATCCAATCTGACAATATCTAACTTTTAATTGTGGTCTTTAGCCTATTTATATTTAATATGTATGTGTTCCACTTGTTTTTTTGTTCCCTTTTCCCTCATTTTGTATCTTTTTTGTATTGTTTTTAATAATTTACTTTTATCTTATTTATTGGATTATTATATATGCCTCTTTATTTTTGTGTGGTTTCACCAGAGTTTACGGTATAATATTTAATTTATTACTATCTATATTCAAGTAATATTATATAATTTCATGTATCATTTAAGATCCTTAAAACTCTTCCACATTATCCTTCCCAAGCTTTGGATAATTGTAGTCATGCATTTTACTTCTATATATGTTTTAAACACCATAACAAATTGTTATTTTCTTTAAACTTCCAAGTACCTTTTAAGATATTTATAAAATAATAAAAAGTTATCTTAATTTACATATATACATATATGTTTTTCCAGTACTTTTCATTCCTTTGCCTAGATTCAAATGTTCCATCCCAGCATTTTCCTTTTGCCTAAAGGATTTCCTTTACTTTTCCTTAAGTGTTGGTCTAGTGTTAATTCTTTCAACTTTTCTATATGTTAAAATGTCTTTTCTTTGCCTTAATTTTTGAAAGATATTTTCACTGTGTTTAGAATTCTAGTTGACAGTTTCTTTATTTTAGTACTTTAACGATATCACTCCACTGTCTTTTGGCTTGTATTAAAAATTCAATTTCTGATCACATCCCATGTAGCAGTCATGTAAATATGGATTTATCACATTCTTGGAAGACAATAGTCACTATTTCTTCTTATATTGCAAAGTAACCTGGGTGGTGAGGTGCTGATAATTTAAACAGAAACCACACCTTACAAATGAACTGCACTGTGACTGACAAAGGAGATAAATGTAAGAAACCAACCCATAATGTGCACCACAGAATATCAAGCTTTTAAAATATTAATATCTTCAGTCTTAGGTCCAAGACTACACCATAGACAAACTGATATAATGGTAATTTCACACAAACTCACTGTGCCAGCATCCTACTTAATTTACCAATTCTTATTAATTCCTTAAGTCTCCCAGACCTTATCCTTTCATAACTCCTCACATTTGGAGACATAGCATGGATCCTCTGAAGTGTGTTTTCCCTTCTTGTAGCAAGCTCAATATATTTAATTTTATTCATTCATTCATTTAGTTAGTTAGTTAGTTAGTTGGTTGGTTAGTTAGCTTGTTTTACTACTGCTATATTTTTGGTGGTCTTAGGTCAGTGTGCTAAAAACTCAGTTTCTCATTATGGTAAGCTGAATAATAGGCCCCACAAAAAGTCTATGTCCTAATCTCCAGAACTTGTGAATATGTTACTAAGCATGGCAAAAGTGATTCTGTAGACATGATTAATTTAAAGATCTTGAGATGGGGAGAATTTCCTGCTTTATCCAGATGGGTGAAATGTAATCACAAAATCTTTATAGCAGAGAGGCATGTTGGTCTCAGACACACAGAAAGCAATGTGACACTGGAAACAGAGGGGCAGAGAAAGACAGACTGGAAGATGCTACACTGATGGCTTTGAAAAAAAGAGTATGGGACCATAAGCCAATGAATATAAGCACCCTCCAGAAGCTAGAGAGGGCAAGGAAACACACTCTCCCATAGAGACTCCAGAACTGCCAGATAAGTTTGTTTTGTTTTAAGCCTCTAAGTGTGTGGTGATTTGTTACAGCAGCAGTAAGAAACAGATACACTATTGATATAAACATCATTTCTTACCCAAATGTGTGCATATTTATGTGTGTACATGCACGCATACTTTAATAATCAATATGCCTATGTAATAATGACATTAATAAAAGCATAATTGCTAAAAACAGTTTAAGATTTTTTTTTGCAGTTCATTTGACCTTAGGATACAAATCCCATGAGCAATGTATAGTCAATTACTTATTTTTAATGTCTCAGAATAATTTATCTATGTATATAAGCCACCAACTTCATACAGGGTTTGATTTATTTGCTTCACTTTGCGTTGATTTTGTTTTCTAATTAAGTAAAACATTTGCAGGGTTCCAAAGGCAAATCTAAAAAAGCAAGGTATATTCAGGGAATTCTATATTCAATTACTGTCCCTTTCACCCTGGAATGTTCTTTCCTAAACTAGGAATTCTCACTTATATTCCTGGTCTCAAAAAGATGGAAAAAATGGTAATACACATAATTTCATGAAAACTACTTTAAATTCATACAAATCTGCTCAGTTATATGAATTAGGTTCAGCCAATCAATAGCTTGCCCGAATTTTCCTGGGATTTTGGCACTGAACTAAATGAGACAGAGATGGACAGTTATTCTTATTCATCATAGTGGTAGATGTTTTGTGCTCAGGATTGTCAGTAGTGTCTTCTCATAGCAACATACTGGCTACACTAGCCCTGCTGAGAACCATCATTGCAATTTTGCTTCTTGGCTTTTATAGATACTTTTGTTTATGACCATTTTCTAGAATTGTTCTTCAGTTTTTCATCCATTGATCAAACTGAGCCCCCTGTGGATTTCCAATAAGTTCTCTTTTATGCTTAATATGCCCATTGTTACATTCATTTGCTTGTTACCAACACAACATCACTGAAAAACATACTGGGTTCTCATTCTCATATTTCATTAAAAAGGAGGAAAATATATAAGTATCCCAGGAAAATGTACAGCTCTATAATAACCACATTTTCCAGCTTCTGTAAATTGATGCTTGACAATCTGTAAGCATCCCCAGGTGGCCAAGCCCCACCTATACATCTGTCACTCCTGGATGATTCTGACTCAATTGCAGGGTGTCATTTACAAATATAGCCAGCCAATCCCATGCTGGCAGGCCCCTGCCACACTCTTGCACGCTTCATACAGAAACCACAATAAAGATACTTTCCCAGTCCCAAATTCTCTGTCTTGTGATTGACTCAGGTTTCTCCTCCTGTGGTCCCACAGGCTGTATGCCGCCCTCTCCCCAGGGAACTGTAAGTAAATAAATCAAACGCTTCCAGTCTCTCTAGCTGACATTATCATAACTCACACAAGATACTATGAACAAAACAACATCTTGTCCCATAAATCCCCATTCATTCAAATCTACCCTTTAGTGCCAGAAGTTAAAATAGAAGAATAAGAAGGACATCTGTTACAATCAATAGAACAGAGTAGGGACCTCTCACTTTAATACAAATAGATTCATGCCAAAACATATCTTAATTAATTGCTTGACTTATAGGAGTTAGAGACTTCTCCATGGGTAAACAATGGAAAAAACAAAATGAAAGGAGCTGAGGACTAAGCCTGAGTGGTGACACACACACACACAAATCTGGGCGAGAATATCAGGGAGATTAAGCCAAAGGCCCAGTGCAAGGATAGAGAACTGTACCTTCAAAAGAGACTACATTTCTTTGAGAAGGCAGAAAATGAAAACCAAGTCTTTTGAATAAAAACATCCTCATTTAGACCCTCAAATTCTCCAGATTAAAAATGAACCAAGTCTGAGTTCACAACAACAATAAAAAGTCATAAAACAAAACAGAAAGAATAAAAACAAAATTAGAGCACAAGGACCACAGTTAATAACATCATCAGATTTTTATGAAATGTTTAAGTAAAATGAGCAACTAATGGGTAACTATTAAAAGGAGCAGATATATTTGATATAGAATTATAGAGAACTCTTGAAAATAAACAATATAATCAATGAATCTAAATCCCATTATGTGAATTTCACTTGTGCTTAGGATGTAGAAAGCAAAAGCAGACTGTCACTCCAACCTTGATAAAAAGAAAAGGACTAATAATCCCCAAAATCATAATGTGTTTTGAGCCCATCAAATAGCTAAGTTTTCAAGGCACTGAATGAACTGGGAGAAGGGGCAGTATACGCAAACCATTTCACTTCAGGCAGGGCACAGGAGTAGGAAGTTGTTACCATAAAAGCGGTAAGAAGGGGAAAAAAACTGAAATTTAATGAACTCTTAAAGGTTTAGTGGATACTAGGGTGACAGTGAGAGTCTGAGACACAGGGGGTTCCACACCCTTGTAGACTCTTTGCTACCATCTTCCACTGTATAGAATTCCTGGAAGCAGATCAGGGAGATTTGAGAGGTTCCCCATTGGTGGAGAGACATACATCACTCTTAAATGAAAATTTGGCTAGGTGCAGAATTGGGTTGAAGATTATTTTCCATCAGAATTTTGTTAGCAGCATTCCATAGTCTTCTAGCTTCCAGCATCCCTATAATTATAGAAACATGGCTGTGGCATTTGAATTCTTGATCTATAGATAACCTGTTATCTACCTCTGGAAAATCTGAGTACTTTGTATTTATTGCCTTTCTTATGAAATCTCAAAATGAGTTTTCTTCATTAGCACCTTTTTAATCTAAGAATCCATCTGATTGATTTCTGAACATTCATTCTATTGCTTCCTGGATACTTTTTTCCTGTATATTTATTATTTGTTCTGTAAGTCTTATTAATAGCATTTGGACCTCCCAAATTCTCTAATTATCTTATGTATGTATGTTCTAACTCATTATCAATTTCTTTATGCTTTATTTCATTTACTCAACTTTACCCTCCAAATTTTTATTGAATTTTTAATTTCTATTTTATTTCTAAAAGCTTTAAAATGGTTTCCATTTACTCATTTTGACACACAATTATTGATTACATATAGGACCAATATCATCTCTTGTTTCCTTGAAAACATTAATTATAGATTTGTTGGAATTTTCTTCTCTTTCCAATATTGTTTCTGATTTCCCTGAGTTTATTTGTATATTTGGGATGTATCAGGGATTGAACCCAGGACCTCATATATGGGAAGCAGGCACTTACCACTGAGCTATACCCACTCCTGAATGAGAGTTGGTTTTTATCATTTGTTTGCGTGTTTATTTGTTTTTAGGAGGTACCAGGGATCAAACCCAGAACCTTATACATGGGAAGCAGGCGCTAAACCACTTGAGCTACATACGATCCCTTATTTATTTTTTTTTTTTAGTTTTTTTTAGTGTTTTGGGGGGGAGGAGGTGGTTAATCTCTATATATCATATTAGAGAATTTCCTAAAATGTCTGCTGAACTTTGTCTCCACTCATTTCAGATTTAAGCACTAAAAATCGATTTGACAATGTATAAACAGTGCCAAGACTCATTCAATGCTGGTCTTTATTATAGGAGACTGGGTGTGCATCAGACCATTTCATGCAGGGACTCAGTGTCCAGAGGCTGGAATGTTTCTCTGGAGGGGAATCTTCCACCTTCCTTGTTGAGGTATAGAAATAAGGCTGTAAGCATTCCAGGACACTCACAGGGGCAGGGGGCTGGGTGTTTCAAAAATCATTGAGCAGGTTTTCAGTTTGCTACGTCTATATTTAGTCTAGTATCTCACCCTCTCTAGCTTGATAGCAGAGTCCAGAGTCTTTCTGGCTCAATTGATCCAGAGGAAGAGTAGAGGATGGATGAGACTGGCTAAATTGGAATGCAGAAAAAAGCAGGCCAACATTTACCCAGTTAATTTTTACCAACTCATCAGTATTGGCCCCAGAGCCACTTCTTAAGGGAAGCCTTCCTTCATCCATTTCCTCAGCCCACGATTAGGATTGGTCCCTGTCTTATGGGCTCTCAGAGTTTTGTGCATCTTTCAATTATAGTACACCTCACTGTTGGAATCATATATTTATTCGGGTTGTATTTTGATTAATATCTGCCTTACCTCTAGACAGTTAACTCCAGGAAGGTAGTACGCATGCTACTTTATATTTATCATTTATTGTAGTTCTTTATTTTTTTATTTACTATCAGCATCTAGTGCTAAACACCAGGCCTGGGACATAGTTAAAATTCAATACATATTTCTTGTAAATAAATAAAAATGAGTAAAATTATTTGTGTAAAGAGTAATGGAAAGAGTAATAACTTTAGAGTTGGGAGACCTGTGCACAAATCCTAGTTCTATCCTTTCATAATTGTGATTTCAGCAAGTTAATTAATCTTACTGAACTCCTGTTTTTTAACCATCAGTTGGACATAATATTGTTTGCCTCAACTTATTAGAATGTTGTGAGATATCTGCAAAGATGCTTAATCCAGTACCAAACCCCATAATAAGACTTCAACAAAATATTGGCCAAATCTGTTGAACTGCTGAGTGATTTAACTTGTGATATTTGTTGCTGGGATAATTTGGACTAAAGTATGTTGATCAAATAATTAAAAATAATAAGCAAAGTAATATGAATTTGCAGCATCCAATTAGGCTATTAACTGTAACTTTCCTATGTAGACTTTCAGCCTTGAGGGTTGTGTTGAATGCATTAACAGCAGCTTTGCCAAAAATATTGTTTGCTATGGAGATCACAGAAGCAGAGATTCCTACTATACAATCTAGAAAAACATATTAAACACATATGGTAATTTTGTTTACATTAACAAGAAATATATACAGAGAGATTTTATAGGTTTGTCATAGGATATACCTGAATACACAGTAATTTCCTTGCCATAGCATCACACATACTGTCTATGAACAGAAAAGTTCTAGATAAATGGAGAAAGCTGACAGAAAAAAGTAGAAGAATGGCAATTTTCATCAAGTCACAAGATAACTTGGAAAATAGAGATGGTTATCTCCAGAAAGAATTACTCTATAAGGAATGGAATTGAAAATGTGTGAGAAAAGAAAGAAGAAGAAAAAAATTCTCCTAGAAGAGTTGAAATTCAAGGAGAATTTCAATCTAAACATGAACCCAAACAGCTGAAGTTGTTTGTATATATAAAATCTTTTTAAAGAGAAGTTATATTTCTCATACTCTATTTTTTTAAGAATGTATTTTTGAAATCCATTTTGCAAAAGCCATAATATAGCTCTCATACGTAGTCCCAGAAAATACTTCCAAAAAAGAAAGATTATAGGCATGGGAATTTACATAGAAGGGTGTTTATCAGAGTATTACTCAAACAAGACAAATGGTAGAAAAACCTACTATTGAACAATAGGTAATTGAAGTACAGATCCAAATAATTACTGCTATAATGCTTATAACCATTAAATATCATATTGAAGAAAAATATTTGGTGACAACAGGAAATATTCATGATGTTAAATGGAAAAACTTAAATTAAAAATAATATGTTCTGTGTGATCACAAATAAATGTATGCACAGAGACACGCATGCAAAAACATGCAGTAAAAAGACAAGAACTCTATGGACCAAAATGATAATATTTAATCATTGGTAAATTGAGATATTTCTAGTGATTTTAATTTTAGTAATGTACCTATCTATTATTTTAATTTTTCACAATGAGCATATATTACTTTTGTAACTGAAAAGAAAATGTAATGTGACATATATATTATTCTTATATTTGTTCACCAGCATTTCAAAAAGAACTTAAAGCTTACATCTGCCACGCAAAGAATCAGTGGCACAAGCTGGAATGACATTGATGGAAATGATAAACTTGAGTACGGAGCTTGAAGGCAGATAGTAGAAAGGCAGTATCCACCTGACTTAATAGGTCTGTAGCAATTTTATCAGAAAAATCCAAGGGAGATTCAATTACAGATCAAAGCTATTCCCACCACAAAGATGGCTGCTTATCAATTGCAGAATAACAATGGATTTGACTCCTAAAGTCCTAAGTCAAGATTAACATGGAACACGGAAGAAAACACTGGTGGGTAGATCTTCTATTTTGAGAATAAAATAGCAAAAGCAAAACAAGGGTGATGATGTCACCACCTCATTCTCCCACAGAGTACCTATATTCTGAAGGTCATCTGTGTGTCACTTGCATCTATTGTGATCCGTCACTTATAAACACAACATAAACAACTGGAAAATGTAAGTAAGTAATCAGGCTTCATTGCATTCTCATTCTAGCTTTCTAAAGCAACAAATTGACAAAAGAAAAAAGTTATTTAGGAAAGATAAAATATCTTCCAGAAACTTTCATATTTTCCACACACCAATACATATATCCATTTATTCACAAACTTTGCCAAATTATCACTTTACAATATTGACCCAGGCACTATGTGAAGTGCTGAGGTTATTAATAGTAGTTATTTTATAGGGTTGCTAAATTACAAGAGAGTAGAGTTATAAATTACTTAGTACAGAGTGAAACTTATAGTGAGAGTTCAAGAAATACTTGCTATTTGTTCTATTACTACTAATACTCAACAACTCCTAAACTTATTACTGCTGTTAGTATAAAAGACCCAATAAGTCATGTTCTCCCTCAAGCCACAAGCTGTATTGTGTGATACTCCTTTAAAACAACCCTGGCTATGGCCATATGACCCAAGGGCTTAAACACTCTGATCAGTTATGTTATCTGAAACTCATTTACATATCTGATCATTTACATATCTGAAACAGTCTGATCAACAACTAATCTGAAACTAGCCTTTCAGATATGTTGCCTAAATGGTGTCAAAATGTTAAAATGTTTAATTGCCAGCTAAAATGTCTTGAGGCAAACCACAATTGGCATCATTTTGTCATCTTTAAACATGACATTATGATATTTCATCAGTTTGATGTGTTGTCAGCCCATAAGTATATGTGTGATTGAGGAGGTGGAGGGAAGAGCGTGTTCTGCTCAGTCACGAAGCTCGAGCATGGCTAATGCTCCACTCTGGTCATTTGGAGTCTCAGCAAGGTGTGCACTTTCTGGAGACACTGCCAAGGCCAAGAAACACCGGAAACTGTGTTTCTATGAGTTTGCATGCTGAGAGGCAAATCTTCTGGTAATGCAATGTAGTGCTGTGAGGTGATGAGAAAAATTAAGCTTCTATAAGCAAAATAAAATCCTATAAGTTTAGTGCTGGATAATCTCTTCACAACACACTGCTTTGCCCACTTTGATTTTTTCTCCAGACTTTATTTCAAGTGTGTCGTGTGGTCTCATCATAAATGACTCGTGAGATGATGGTTGAGGGACTTCCCTTGGATTCCTCAGCCTAGTGAGGATACCTGACAGAAAAAGTTTTCTGGAAATGTCTTCCTTAATCAATTCTAATATTCTTAAATGATCTATAAATATAAGTAAACACAGAAAAATGATCCTAAGATTATTTAGATCCTTTATTGAATGTCTATGGAACTATATACAAAATTTCCTTAGAATATTAGCTGTAAGTTTTTAAAAATATTTTAAGCTTTTCATGTTTTTTAAGGAATGGGGAATAGCTAAAATAAGATTAGGATAGTGAAATGTTGACAGGTTTAAAGCTGGGTGGAGGTTTATTTTGCCATACTTGCTTCATCTTTCCATACCAATATATATTTTTAATATTTAAAATAATTGTTTTCCTGGAGTATTTCAGAGCAAAATTTAGGCACCAAGTCAACTCACCATGCACACTTCAGAATGCATCTCAAAACCACAAGGACATTTTCTTAAACAATCCAATACTATTATCACACTTAAAATGGATAGTATGCTTTTATATTATCTAATATCCAACCTACTTTCAAATTTCCCCAATTGACAAAAATAATTGTCCTTGTATAGTCAGTCAGTTCATTCATATAAACAAGGTACACTCGTATGCAGTTCTTAAGCTCCTTAAGTACTTCAAGTGTCTTCTTCCTTTTTCTGTTTTATGGTTCTTTAAGAAACCACGCCAGGTGTCCAGTGAATGCCTCACATTCTGTATTTGACCGATTGCTTCCTTGAAGTAATATTTAACTCATTCTTTCATTCCCTGAATTTCCTGTCAGCTTGATTTGATTCAGGTTCCTTGTGGCTCTTTTGCTTTTGAAAGAATATACCTTGGGGCTGGCTGCAGCTCTCTCCATATTCTGTCCTATGGTTAAGCACATATTGTCTGGTTTTCTCACTTTAAGTGACACTAAGCTTGGTCAAGGAGATCAGGAGGTGACAGCAAGACTCTTTAAGGTAAAGTTTCCATCACCCTTTCTCTTACTCGTTTTACTAACCATTGATAACAACCACCTGATTCAGTTATTTCATTAGGGGTGAAGAAATGGTGATTTTTCAAGTCTATCCTTCCTTCTGCATTTATTAAATGGGATTATTCTGGATAGAAGGACTCTCCCTAGTGTTATTTATTTACCCCAACCATAGTTCACACTAGAAATCAAAATGGATACTGGGTTTTTTCTCCATAATTATTGATATTCAGTGTTTCGATCTGGTGTTCTAGCAATCGCCAATGATGTCTGATAAGTTTTGTTTAATTTCTTGTTTTTAGTATTATTATGACCTTATGGCTTTTCGTATATTCTCCACGGTCTAGTTAAATTAATCAATATTTTTTTTTGTTTTTCAATTTGCCTCGTGTTGATCAGAGCACAGCAAGTTTGTCCCATGTCTTTTTTCCCCCTGTGTCCTCTTTTAAAAACTTATTTTGGGGGAAGTTTTAGATTTATACTTACAGAAAAATTACACAGAAAGTATAGGGAATTCCCATATAAGCCCCTCCCCTGCACCCACACAGATAGTTACCACTATTATCGACATCTTAGATTAGTGTGGTACATCAGTTACAACTGATGAACCAATATAGAAGCACTGCTACTAACCAAAGTCTGTAGTTTGCATTATGGTTTACACTTTGTGCTACACAGTTCCATAGGCCTTGACAAATGCATAATATAATGCATCTGTCATTGCAGTATCATTCAGAAGAATCAAACCACCCCAAATATTCCTTGTTCCACCCATTCATTCCCCCTCTCCCTTCTGAACCCCTGGCAACCCCTACCTTCATATCAATGTTACAAGTACTTTGTCAACACAAGATAACATCCAAGATAACAAATAATCTATTTTGGAGTGGACACACACACATACCCTCCCCCTGCCATGATTGTTCATTCCCTAATCCCGAGGGATCCAGGAAAAGTCTGCTCTGACAGCCCTAGGCTGAGAGGGACCCAGATACTACAGGGCAGATGAAAGGGATTATCCTGTTCACAGCTGCAAATACTTCCAGTTTTGGGGGATGAGACCTGCCTATTATTCTTGTTGTTTGTTCAGGGCAAGCACGAAGTACTGGAGAGAAGGAGTTGTCTGCTGTCTGCTACTCTGCTGGGATTCAGGGTTCAACTGGCATTTGACAGTCCAAAGATTTAAATACGCTTAATTAGTACACTGAAAATTATAATTTCAGATAAAAGGAGTAGAAGAATCATGATTAGTGTACTTATAAATGAGTATAACTATGTTATACTGGGAATAGTCCTTTTAACAATTGGTGTTGGGAGAATTGGATATTCATATCAAAAAGAACGAAAGAGGATATCTATCTCATTCCTTATACAAAAATTAACTCAAGATGGATCAAAGACCTAAATATAAGAGCCAGGATCATAAAGCTTCTAGAACATAATGTAAGGAAGCATCTACAGGACCTTGTGGTAGGCAATGGTTTCATGAAATTCTCAAAAAATAGGCAGTGAAAGAAAAAATAGATAAATGGGACCTTAAAATTAAAACATTTTGTACCTCCAAGGAGTTTGTCAAGAAAGTGAAAAGGCAGCCTTCTCAATAGAAGAAAATATTTAGAAACCACATATCTGATAAGGGTCTAATATCCAGCATATATTAAGAAATCCTACAACTCAGTAATAAAAAGACAAACCATTTACAAAATGAACTAGGGACTTGAACAGACACTTTTCCAAAGAGGAAATATGGATGGCTTAAAGCCACATCACTAGCTATTAAGGAAATGCAAATAAACTACAAATGAGCTATTTCACACCTACTAGACTGGCTGCTATTTAAAAAAAAAAAAAAAAACACAGAAACTACAAGTGCTAGAGAGGATGTGGAGAAATAGGAAGACTCATTCACTGCTGGTGGGAATGTGTATATATCAGATTTGTTTGTGAACAGATATATGCACACCAGTGTTCACAGTGGCATTATTCACTATTGCCAAAAGATGAAAGCAATCCAGGTGTCTATTAACAGATGAATGGGATAAACAAAATGTGGTATATACATATGATAGAATATTATTCAGCTGTACAAAGGAATGTTTTGACACCTGCAACAACATGGATGAACCTCTAGGATTTTATGTCAAGTGACATAGCCAGACACAAAAGGACAAATATTGCATGATCTCACTGATATGAACTAAGGATTGTGAGCAGACTCATGGAGATACAGTCTGGAAGATAGGCTGCCAGAAGATAGAAGGGGAGTGGAGATTGGTGAGCTGATGCTTAATCTGTGCAGAATTAATAATTGGGTTGTTATAACAATTTAGAATGGAAGGAGGTGATGGGGGTACAGCAATGTGAGTGTAATTTAACAGTGCTGAAGTGTGAGTGTGAACCTGGTTGAAAGGGTAAGTTTTGGCCCGTGCATGAGGCTGGAAGGAAAGCTAGAGGATAAAACAAGTGACTGTATAACTCAGTGAATTCAGGGTGGCTGAGGATTGTAGTTAAGAATACAAATATAAGAATGTTTTTTCAGGATCTATAACAAAGGTAAATCACTCATACAGGGTGTTGATAATAGGGTGATGTATGAGGAAAATGCATCTAAAACATACTTCTATGGGATATGAATGCATTCGTGTTATTATAGGTATGTTTTCTCAGTAGATGGAGACCCACAGAGCAGTGAACAAAATATTAAATTTCCATCCTGGGGAAACCCTGCTACTTTCTTAAATAAAATGGCAAAAATACCTGGAATATATGAGCCATGCCTTCGAAAAGAAAACAGGCCAATATGCTATGTCCACTATCTAAATGCCTGTACATATGAACCTTATTCCTCTAAAAATGAAATTTTGATGAATTATACTTAATGCCTAGGAGTTACCTCCTGAAAACCTCCTTGTTACTCAAATGTGGCCTCTCTCTAAGCCAAACTCTGCAAATAAATTTACTACCTTTCCCCTAACATGGGACATGACTCCTGGGGATGAACCTCCCTGGCAATGAAGGATTTATTACCAAGCATTAATCAGCAATGCATTTGGAAAAAGACTTTGACCTAAAGGGGAAAACATTAAATAAAAAAGGAAATTTTTATGGCTAAGAGATTTCAAAGTGAGTTGGGAGGTCATTCTGGAGGTTACACTTATGCAGCCTTCAGACAAATTTCACTAACTGCCACAGTCTATAAAGCCTCAAACAAGAGTCCTCCTGAGGGCTCTTGCGACAGCTGGACAACAGAGGCAAGGCACGCAGCATCAAGAAATCAACACCCTTTGGTGGGCCCTATCTGGGAATATATGAAAATCTATTTTCCCTGAGTCCTTTTGATACAACCTCATTAGTCTTTAAGAACTTTCTTCTGTCTCATCTTATATTCTAGACTCATCTTGAACATTTTCTGGTCCAGACTTATAAACAACCATTAATCCAAGGGGCTCTGTTTTTATTTATTATTTTTAAATGAATAGAATGGATTAGAAGTCATAGTCTGAATATTAGGAGTGGCCCACTAGTAGACTGTCATTGATTTGTGGATTTTTCAAAAGACAGAGCTAGGAAATAAATAGTTTTATAAAGAAGGTACTCATAAATGTTCATACAGATATTTTAAATTCAAATTTAAAGTTAAAGGGATTTCACTTAACTTTTTTTCTCTTATTTTGAAAACCTTTGTTCTTGAAAACATTGTTTTTAAATTTCTCCTATGTTATGCATATAATTATTTCTAAATATCTATCCTAACATTGTGACTATAGCATGGAACTTAAAGTTTCTTTGTAGTTCATTTTTAGTTTATTTGTAGCCTGCTGATGATATATAGTCAAGGCATGGTGTTCTGAGTTCAGAAGGAATAACTCTATTCTCTGAGTGGTGTATCACCAAACTGATAGTCATTTAGACTTGTGTGGGTTTGTTTTCAATTTGGGGAGATTTAATTTTTTTGTTGTTTAATTATGTATAGCATTTACATGATTTCAAAGACAAAACTATATACTTAGGTATATGGCTATTCTCACCCTGTCCTTGCCACCCTATCCCCTCCCTTCTCCTTTATGTCCCCATTTTCATTAGTTTTATTTTGTTTTATTTTTCCATTGTTTCCTTTGGCAAGTTTATACATATTTTTTCACTCCCTCCATTTCTTACACAAAATATACCATACTATATACACTGTTGTGCATGTATATTCTGAGTTCACTTCATGTCAGTGATTAGAGATCTTCATAATTCTCTTTTGCAGCTTTATAGTAAAGTTATCATTATTTTTTTAATCATCCCCCAAAATAAGCATATGCTTTATTCCCAATATTTTGTTATTACAAATAATTTCAGTGAATAATTTTACACATAACCTGTTCTGTGGTTTGCCAATATACCTTTGGATAGCTTTCTAGATGCAGAGTGAGTGGTCCAGTTTGATATCCTTTTGCTTAATATTGCCAAAATTCTCTCGATAGGATTTGTTACATTTTGTACTCTTATTAGCAATGTATGTGAGTGACCATTTAGCCACATACTCACCAATAGGATATATTAGAATACTATTTTTTCATTTTGATTTTTCAGTCTGATAGGTGAGTAAAAGTATCTCCATGCTATTTCATTAACTTTTCTCGATTTATAAGTGAAGTTAAACATCTTTCCATTTGTCTAATGGACAATTGTAAACTATTCAAGTCACTTGCAATTTTTATATTAAGTTGCTGGGTTTTAGTTTCTTCTTATTTTTAGGAGTTTTTTAAAAAATACATTAGACATTAATTCTTTGTAATATAAGATACACATATTTTTCCCAGTTTTCCACTGGCATTTTGGCATTTTTGCCATTCAATGTTTAATGTTTATATAAACAAATATTCCCTTTTCATTACTTCTTATCAATTTTGAATCATAATTAGGAAGACTATAATTCAGTCAAGTACAAAATAAATCATCCCTGCTTCCTTCTTGTACTTGTATAATTTCAAGTTTTACATTTAATATATGATTCACCTGGAACCTGTCTTCTTATAGAATGTAAGTTATTCTAAGTTGGGTTTTTTGCCTAAATACTAATCTGTTTGTTCTAAAACAATGTTTTAAAAGATTAGTTACTCCCCACTGATATTCGATGCCAAATAAACTATGATAGGCCAAATGGCCTATCTCTTCAGTTTCATTAGCCCATCTGTCTATCCGCTATATAACCGTAAAACTTTATTCCATATGTAAATATTTATTAATATTATTGCTCTTTAAGAAGTTCCCTAAATCTTTATCCTTGTCCATTTTCTACACAAACTTTAAAATCAATGTATGTAGCTTCAGTTTTTTAAAAAAGCTGCTATTATTTTTATTTGGATCATGTTAAATTTGTTTATCAACTTGGGGAGAATTAACAGCTTTATAATATGGAGGTTTACTAGCACATAGGATTTCATTCCATTTATTCAAGTTTACTGTGGAGATTTTCAGTGATATTTTGTAGTTTTCCTGTGTCGTCTTGGCATATTTCTTGCTAATTTTTTCTAAGAACTTAAAATTGTTTTGTTACTATTGTAAATGCTCTTCCATTTTTATTCTCTATGGCTGTTTTCTATATATGTGAAGCTATTAACTTCTGTATGTGAGTTTAAAATTAGGTTTCTTTAATAAATTCACTCATTGTTTGTAGTAGTTTTACCATTTTATCTCTATTTATTGTTTGTAGTGGTTTCATCATTCTTATGCATTTAATTAGTTGTTTTCAGTTCCTTATCTCATTGTGTTGGTTAATACCTTCAGTAAAATATTAAATAAGGATGTCAGAAATGGGCATATAATTTTCTTCTTAAATTTGCATTAATGAGCTGATATACATATATGTGTATGGAAGTACCCATTTTTAGCTATATTTCATTGGTGCCTTTATGAGGAATCTGTAGAGTTATCAAATTCTTTTTATTGGCATGCATGGAAGTGGCTGTATAGTATATCTTCTTGAATATCTAAATACGATGTATTATGTTAGTGGATTGTCTGGCAATCATAGAATAAACCTCCTTGGATAATATGCATTATTTTTCAAGATGTTGTAAGATTTTGCCAATAATTTATTTAAAATTTTAGCATTGGTATTCACTAGTGATTTTCTGTGCAATCTTTATTAGGTTTTGCTTTTGAAGTTTTTCTTCCTTTAGTATTCTCTGGAATAATTTCAGTAAACTTGGAACTAACTGTTCTTTAAAAATCTGGATAACCCACCTGAACCTGGAACTCTTTTGTGGGGTATCTCTAAAATTTTCTCTATTTTTCTATGGAAATTGGTATATTTAGATGCATCTTTATTAGAATTAATCGGTAAATTATTTTAGAAATGCTTTCAAATTTGTTTGGCTAGAGCTGCATATCTTCTTCCCCATTTTAAATTTATTAAAATTTTTTGTTGTTTATAGTGTTAATTCTTTCAGATAACGGGCCTTTTTGGTTCATTAGTTATGCCATTTTTCTGTTTTCTCATTCATTAATTTCTGTTTTCATTGTTATTAATTCATTTATTTTTGTTTGCTTTCAGTTAACCCTTTCATTCTTTCTCCAACTTTTTGAGTTGAATGCATAATTGATTAATTTTACAGTTTTCATTTTAATTGATATAAACATTTAATATTATGAATTTTTCTGTTTTAGCTACATCTCGTGGATTCTATATGCTAAGTTTTGATTATTGTGACTTTCTAGAAATTCTACAATTTCATTTAGTATTTCCACTTTATCTAAGATATATAATAGTGTACTTTTTGTTATTAGACAAGTTGTAGGTTTACAGAAAAATCATGCATAAAATACAGAGTTCCCATATACTACCTGTATAAGTTAGCCAAAGGGGTGCTGATGCAAAGTACCAGAAATCTATTGGCTTTTATAAATGGTATTTATCTGGGGTAAAAGCTTACAGTTTCAAGGCCCTAAAGAGTCCAACTCAAGGCTGCTTCTCACCAAAGTCTGGTGCCACGTGTTGAAGCAAGACGGCAGGTGATCTCAGCTGCTCAGCTGCTCTATTCTCTTCCACTGCAAACTGTCAGGCAAATATTTCATCTCTTTTCCTGGGGCTTTAGCTGTTTTAGCCTTCACCTTTCTGTCACAAGGCAGGACAGAAATGATCAAGTTCTCTCTTCTTCCGTGTCTTCTTCTGTGAGTCTTCTTGAGTGAGTGTCCACTTATATAGGCCAAAGGGGGCATGGACTCAACCTGAGCTACACCTTACTGACAAAGCCGAATCCAAAGACCTAAACTGATTTAATCAAGTAAACTTAAAACCTTTGAATTTAATAGTCAAAGGATATTACACTCAGAGGAACAGACCAGTTTAGGAACTTCTCGTTTTTGGGAATTCACAAAAATAATCTCAAACTCCCACACTACCCTATTATTAACACTTTGCATTAGTGTGATACATTTGTTGTAATTGTATGTTTTCTTTAGGGTTCACTTTTTGTGTTGTACAGTCCTATGGATTTTTAAAAATATATTTATTTTAGTAACATATATACAGCCTAAAATTTCCCCCCTTTACCACATTCAAATATATACTTCAGTGCTCTTAATTATGTTCACAGTTACCGAAACTTTTCTACCATCCCAAATTGAAATGCTGTACAATTTAAGCATTAACTCTACACTCCTTACCCCGTCCTGGCCTCTGGCAACCTATATTCTAGTTTCTGACTCTATGTATTTGCTTATTCTAATTATTTCATATCAGAGAGATTATACAATATTTGTCCTTTTGAGTCTGCTTATTTCACCCAACATGATGTCTTCGAGGCGTACCCATGTTGTCACATGTGTCAGAACTTCAATCCTTTTTATGTGTGAATAAAATTCCATTGTGTCTATATATCTTTGTATATCCTCTTTGGAGAAATGTCTATTCAAGACTTCTGTCCATTTTTTAGTAGGATTGTTTGCCTTTCTATTGTTGAGTTGAAGAATTTTTTTATAAATTCTGGATATTAAACCAATATTGGATATGTGGTTTCCAAGTATTTTCTCCCATTGTGTAGGTTGCCATTTTATAAAGTCCTTTCATGTGCAAAAGTTTTAATTTTGATAAGGTCCCATTTTTCTATTTTTTTCATTTGTTTCCTGAAGTTTGGGTGTAAATCTAAGAAGTCATTTCCTAACACGGTCCTGAAGATGCTTCTCTATGTTTTATCCTAGATGTTTTACAACTTTGGTTCTTATATATAGTTCTTTGATCCATTTTTAATAAAAACCAATATGTTTGGTCTTTAATTATGTTATATTATTTCATGCTATACTGAAATTTTATATAAAATTTTATAGAATGTGGTATGATTTCCTTACATTTTTGGAGGGGGGATTTTTGTGTTGAGGACAGTTTGTATTTTTGTCCCAATTTTTATTTTATTTTGTTTTGTACCAATTTAAATTAAAGTCATTAGTCAACTCTTCTTCAGATGCTGTAAATTGCCATCTTAACTTTAATCATCATTCTTTTCCCACATTCTACCATTTCACCCACTCTTCAATTTTACTCACTAGTATTATCTTGGCTAGTTGATTATTTCTACTTTTACAGAAAAAATTAACACTGGCATTCTACCATCTCTTTCTTATTCACATATGGTAGCTTTACTTCTACTGATAAATATATTAAATGCTCACTCCCAAACTTATGTCAAAAGTCACTGATCACTTAATGATTATCTTAAATTGTTAATAGAGTTCTTGGGAGGGGTTCATGGGAACAATATTACTCATGTTCTTTTTTCAAAGTTTTTTATTTTAAAAACAATTTATTGAAGTATATCATTCATACATGAACATACAGAAGCAATAGTGCGTAGTAAAGTTGTGAACTTACAAAACAAGTATGCATAATATCATACAGGGGTCTCATACATCACCCCACCACAAACAACTTGCATTGTTGTGAAACATTTATAACAAATGTTGAAAGAGCATTTTCAAAGTATTACTACTAACTATAGTCCATATTTTACATTTGGTGTATCTTTCTCTCAACCCACCCTAATATTTTTTGTTTATAAACCATATAATTTATCTAAAGTATAAAATCAATGGCATTTGGCATAATCACCAAGCAGTGCACTCATCACTTCAATCAATATTAGAGCATTTTCATTACTCTAAAAAAGTTGAAAAAACAACAAAGCAAAACCATTATCACACCCATATGTTAGCACTACTAATTACAAACCCTATGATGTGATTTCACCATTTCTATTCTTTTCCAAACATACAAACAAGTTTTTACCAATTCTGCACAGATTAAACCTCAGCTTCCCATTCTCTAACCGCATTCTATTCTCTGGTGACTTATATTCTAGCTATTAACTCCATTAATTTGCTCATTATATTTAGATCATAATAACAAAATCATACAGTATTTGTCCTTTTGTGCCTGGCTTGCTTCACTCAACAGAATGTCCTCCAGGCTCATCCATGCTGTCATATGCTTCATAACTTCATTTCTTCTTATAGCTGAATAATATCCCATCTTGTGTATATACCACAGTTTGTGTATCCATTCATCTGTTGATGGACACCTGAGTTGCTTCCATTTTTTGGCAATTGTGAATAATGCTGCTATAAGCATCGGTGTGCCGATGTCTGTTTGTATCACTGCTCTCAGTTCTTCTGGTAATGAATGATATTGTCCCATGGTAATCTATATCTATATTCCTTCAGAACTGCCAAACAGCCTTCCACAGTGGCATTCCATTCTATATTCCAATAGTGAATAAGTGTTCTCTCTCCACATCCTCTCCTACTGTTTTGTTAATAGTGTCCTTTCTAGTAGGTGTAAAATGATATCTCATTGTAGCTTTGATTTGCATATCCCTAATAGCCAGTGATAGTGAACATTTTTTCATGTTTTTTATCATTTGTACTTCTTTAGAAAAATGTCTATTCCGGTCTTTTGTCCATTTTTTAATTGGGTCATTTTTCTTTTTATTATTAAGTTATAGGATCTCTTTATATATCATGGATATTAGACCCTTTCCGGATGGGTAATTTCCAAATATTTTCTCCCATTGAATATGCTGCAATTTTACCCTCTTCTCAAAGTCCTTTGAGGTGCAGAAGTGTTTAATTTTTCCCATTTATCTATTTTTTTGTTTTGTTGCTCATGCTTTGGGTATAAGGTTTAAGAGACCTCCACCTACTACAAGGCCTTGTAGACGTTTCCCTATGTTATTTTCTAGGAGTTTTATGATCATAGGTTTTATGTTTAAGTCTTTGATATATTTGAGTTGACTCTTATAAAGGGACTGATATAGGGGTCCTCTTTCATTCTTTTGGTTATGGATAGCCAGTTCTCCCAACATCATTTGTTGAACAGATTTTCTGTACCAGAAAAGTGGCCTTGGTAGGCATATCAAAAATCAGTTGAACATAGAGGTGAGGGTCTATTTCTGAACTCCCAATTTGATACCATTGATTAATATTCTATCTTTATGCCAATATCATGCTGTTTTGACCACTGTAGTTTTATAATACATTTCAAGTTTGGGAAGCATGAGTCCTCTTCATTTTTAGGGTGTTTTGGCTATTTGGGACCATTTTCCCTTCCAAATAAATATGGTAATTGACTTTTCTATTTCTGTAAAGTAGGCTGTTGGAGTTTTTATTGGTATTGCATTCTGCTTTACTAGACTTCCTGAGGTTTGAGCTTTGTGACAGTCTAAAGGCTTTGTGAATCCCAGAAAAGATCATAAGATCTTAGACCTAATCTATTCTTTTGGGTGTGAAATTCTTTGATTGCATTAGATTCAGTTAAGGGAACTTTTTATTAGATCTTTCTTTTTTTTTTTTAGATCACTTTAAGGCTTTTGATTGGACTGCATCATTGAAGCCTGTCCCATTTTGGATGTCTATCCTCTTGCTGGAGTCTTATTTAAGCGGAGAACTGAAAGAGGAAACACACACAGAGAGAAAAAGACTGCTGCCGTTTTACACTGCCATTTGAGAGAAGACTCCAGGATCACCTACAGCTGCAGAAAGACAGAGAAACCCAGAGAGGCTGCTAGAGAGGCCGGAGGCTGGAACCAGCAGAGGTGCTGAAACAATGAAGCTCCCAAGAAGCTTGGCCCATGGAACAGCTTGCAGCTGAAAGAGAAGGTGAGCCTGGAGTAGAAAGCAGAGAGAGACTGGCAGACCCACCATTTTGCCTTGTCATGTGGTAGGTGTCCAGGATCTAGCACCCAACCTTTGGTAAGACAGCATCACTGATAATGCCTTGATTTGTACATTTTCACAGTCTCAGAACTATAAGATTTTACCCCACATAAATCCCCATTACAAAAGCCAACCCGTTTATGGTATTTTGCTCACCACAGCTTTAGCAAACTAAAACATGCTTAATTGTGAAAACAACAAAGTGACTCGGATCCTCAATATCTGCCTATAGATAGTTGTTGTCTTACCTCTTGGTCATGGTAACTCTGTTAATTCTAGAGCCCAGATTCCAATCTAGATGTGACTCCTCTAAAACCTTTACTCTCGAGGGTTGCTAAATAACTGGATTGCAGCAAGCATTATTTACATCTCAGAGTGGCTTCCTGCACCTCTCATGTGCAGCTTCTAAGTGTTCACACTATTTTGCAGAATCTAAAGCAAACGAAATACAAAGCATTTTCAAAGGAGAGGGCAGAAAACAACAGTGGATTGATTAATACACTGACCATTAAATGTGGATCTGTATTTGCCTCATTTTTGAAAATGGCTTTATGTATGACAAAAGCTTAATAACACTCATATTTTTAGCCACAAGTCAGCATATCTTACTAACCTTGTTATTTTTTCTTACTAATTCTGAAAATATAATATCAGGAACAAATTGTTGGAGAATCTGCTTGTTTGTTTTTTTCATTCTTATTTCTGACAAATCTAGAGTTTTGTCAATAATAAGGAGAAGATGTTTGTTCATTCATTTTCCAGTTGCTTCACAGTATCCTTGTTATTTCACCTCAGCAAGATTCTTCCCTGATCTGATTTTATTACAGTTTATATGTGTATGCTATGATTTATAAGGTGGGTCAGATGAGGTGCAGAAGCTTCCACTTTGTTGAGAAATAAAAAATAAGATTTCTTATTCTTACTAATTTGCTCAGCTCTCATGAAGTTGATCTATTATGCTAGTCCTATATTTTTGTGGATGGAAACACTAAAAATGAAAAACAAATAGAACACATTGTGACTTTTCTTGCCTGGTTATTTACTAAGCCCTTAAGAGCAAGGGTTTTGGAGTAGTCATATTAATAATTAAATCTTGGTTCTAGAAGTAATAAGCTCTGTGGCCTTGGAGGGTACTTAATTTCTCTGATTCTAATTGCTTTTCAGCAAAATCAGGATAATAATATCTATCTTGCAAAGTAGTTCTATCAAATGAGATTAAGAATTCCTGGTCCTTAGTATTACTGAATAAATGTTTGTTGCACTTAAATTTCTTTGTCTTAACCCTACTAACATTAATAATATCATGTAACTTGAGATGGTTCTCGTCTACTTCTACTCCAAAAAACTATGGGCTGTAAAATTCCAGTGACTCCCTCATTTTGATATTTGTGGCACAGAAGTGGAAAGTGGGGGTGAGAGCAGGTGATTTACTAATTGAAGTCATTTTCTGATTAACAGCTCTTTGTATTGTTTAGGAATGATGTCTGTCTATTAATAACAGAGATTTGGGCATAGTGTTTTAAATTAAAGTATAATTCTCAAAGAAGTCCAGATTTAGTTAGTTCAAAGCTAACATGGAAGTTCTGAAAAGTTATTTGGGACCCAGATTCCTATTTTCCCTTCTGCAACTCTTAAGGTCACAAGAAATCTTCTAGAGCTTCATCTATCATGGGTATGGTTTTAGGCAGAAAAAATGGAAAGGGCAAAGAGGTAAATGGGATTTCCCAAAGCCCCACACAATGATATGTCCTCACACCTCACCGTCATTCCTAACTGCAAGAAAGGCTGGCTAAAAGAGTTTTTGAGCCCAACACATTACCACAACTGTAATAAAATTAAGATTCCATTAATAAGAAAACAGAGGAAAATAGATATTACATAAGAACCCAGCAGTCTCTGCCACACACTATTTCAGTTCAAGTAACCTTAGTCTATCCCCAGAAGACAGAATAGGTATGGAATAATATGGGAAACTGGTGTTAAAGCAGCATGTCCTTCAGTGGGAGCTTATCAAGGTAGATGATTCACAACAGAGAGATGATGACGGAGACAGCTGTCTTAAGCAGGAGTAACATAACATCCAGGAGCCTTTAAAAGTAAGAGGGAAGCAGACAGTCAGAATCAGGAGGAATCAAACCTGGGGTAAAACCTTAACATTAGGTAACAATCATAAAGTTCCAGGAAGCGGAACACCCTCACTTAATGTAGGTCTGAGGAAGGAATGCTAAAGGGTTTGGAGTCTTTCTTTTTGGAGTAATGAAATTGTTCTAAAATTTTTGAGATGATGAATGTACAGCATTGTGATTATGCTAAAAGCCATTGATTATACACTTTGGATAGAATAGCCAGAAACAGAAGCTATGTACAGTGGGGAAGCATAGAGAGAGTGAGAGGTGAGGAATTTTCTTGTTTGTCTGTCTGTTTCTTTGTTTATTATTATTATTATTGAAATAATGAAAATGCTGTAATGACTGAAGTGATGAATGTACAGCTATGTGATTATAGCAAATACCATTGATTGTACACTTTGGATGAATTGTATGCTTTATTAATATGTATCAACAAAATTGATTTGTTTTTTAAAAAGTGGGTTTAAGAATTTGTTTTTGTTAAGAAGAGCAAACATCACAAAATTACTAGTAAGAAGGTAAGAATTTCTCTTGAAAGTGCTTTATAGTACCTTTCTTATATTAGCATTACCAGTCCGCTTACTTTGCGATATCACAAGTACTAGTGCAACACTGATTAGGACCCAAACCCGAGCCAATAGAAGATAAGCACTGAGAAAAGCAGGGTAGAGTGGTAAGCTTTGAGTTAGGACTATTAAATGGAAAGTACAAACATTTTCTGGGAACATTGACTTTAGAGTAAAAGACAATTTAAATGAAAATTCAATATTATATGGATAAAATATACAGATTTTTTTAAAATGAATTGATGGCTGAGTAGGCAATTAAAATGAAAACTTTGCTATGATAGATAAAGCTATAAATATTTCAAAGTTTCCAGAAACATTTAAAAGTCTTTCAGGTGGCTCAAGGTCAAGTTTCCACAGATTCAAATATTGCAGCCCAAAGGCTGGCTGGTAAAGTTCCATTTGAATTTATACACACATTTCAAGTGTTCACTCCTTGGTACTCTGCCACTGAGCTTAAAGAATTGAAAAAAGATTATTTTCCATTTCTAACAGCTATCAAACAATAAATAATGAGTATGAGTTGTAAAGAAATAGCAGAGAATCATCTGACACCATTCTTGAGAAAATGAAAGATAATGTATTTGCCAAGTACAGCCCAAATGTCTCTTTTATCACCACATATTTTGTCAATTGTGACCCTGTCAAGCATCACTTTATTTTGTAAGGACTTTTAAAAATGTGTTTCTTTCATTTTCAGTTAATTATAACACTAACATGTGATATAATGGCTTCAAACATGATGCCAAATTATACATGGGAAGGGGAAATGTGGTAGCACATGTTGGAAATACTGAGTGTTAACAAATATAGCTGTTCTGAGGATAATGTCTGGTTGTGGAAAGAATGCCTTAAGGTAGGGAAAGAATACATAAAATTTTTTGTTTTCAAAATATGTGGGTTTTATTGGCGATAACATTGTTTAAAACCTTGGAAAAGGAGAATGAAGCCCAATACTCAGACATCAAAAGTATGCCATACATTTTAGGCTTTTTTCTAGCTCAGGGCGTTTGCACAGGATGTTGCATCTCCCTGGAATTCATGCTTCTCACTATTCCTTTTTTTTTTTTTTTTTTTTTTTTTTTGAGATATCAGGGCTGGGGATTGAACACAGGACCTTATATCTGGGAAGCCAACCCTCAACTGCTGAACCACATCAGCTTCCCTGAGTTGGTTTTTTCATTTTGTTTTTGCTTGTTTGTTTTTGTTTTCTCAGGAAGCCCTGGAACTGAACCTGGGAACTCCCATGTGGGAGGCAGGAGCTCAACTGTTTGAGCCTTATCCTCTCCCTTACTATTACTTTTTAAGGTGACAAGAAGAGTGTCATTTTCAAGGTGACAAGAAGGCTGTTCTTCCCTTGTGCACCTAGAGAACCTGCTATGACTTTTATGCCATTATAATCATATTACCAATTTATACGACTTCTCCAATTCCCATAGGCCATTAAGGGCAGGGGTACTGCTTTAGCCATTGTTCTATCTCCATGTCTACCCCAATGCCTGCTAGCACTAAAGTAAGCCTTGATGACTTAATGAGTGAAAATCAAATGCACATCAGAGACAGTTAAACATAGAATTTAGATTTGTTAAACCTAAATTCAAATCTTCTCCCCCTTCTCATATATTCATTAATCTTTTTCCAACAGAGACTACACACAATCAGTATGTTATTTAGAAACCACTGGCCCACATGACAAGAGATTCATTTAAGAGAAATTTTGCTTCTGAAAATCAAATGAGTTTTCTACATTTTTCTTGACTCAAAAGAGATTCAAAAGATCCCCACCCTACCCCACCCCACCTAGTGGTCACTTTTCCTCTGTGAAACAAAACAAAACCACAAATCTGTCCAGTCTTCCACATATACTACCAGTTCAGAGTTTTGATGTATCTGATGCCCTAGAAGATTTTCAAATAGAAGTGCTAGTGTGTTGGGTTTCTTTCTATTTTGCAACAAATCCATTGGTGGTACAGGGCAGATTATGTTCAGGCCTTGGGAATGTGGCTGTCTTCATTAGAACCTCTGAAGGTAGATAAATAAAAACAATAAATAAAGGTACCCTTAAATCAACCTGATTACCCAGATTCCTAGGAAGTGAGTGCGATGATTAATTTCCTGTCTCAACTTAGCTAGGTTTATGGTGTCCAGTTGTTTAGTCAAGCAAGCACTGGCCTGATTGTTACTATGAGGATATTTCATGGACAGATTTAAATCATTAGTCAATTGATTGTATTTATGTCTGATTACATCTACAGTCAACAAAGGAGATTGCCTTCAGCAGTAAGGGAAGTCTTCTCATGCTATCAGTTGAAGACTTAAAGGGAGTCCTGATGATTTCAGCTGTCAGAGAGAAGAATTTATATATATTCTTCAGCCAGCCAGCTTCTTTCTCAGGGAATTCATTCTCAACTTCATGACTTGTGGCTTCTCCTGGGGAATTTGTCACCTTCATCAAGTTTCCAACTTGCAGCTCACTCTATGGAATTAGATCTCTGACTAATCAGTAAGAGAACAAACATTGTATTGATCATGACATATCTCTTAAGCACTGTATTCGACACTTTATATAGTTTACTGGTCAGGAATATGGGTCAGGAATCTTGAACTGCTCAGGTTCAAATTTATCTTTGCCACTTACTAGATGGGTGATTTTAGGAAAGTTATTTGATGGCCATTATACCTCCACATCTATACCTCCATTTCCTCATCTGTAAAATGGAGAGTTACAGTTCCTACCTCATAGCATTTGTGGAAGTATTCATGAAATTGTGATGTAGGTAAAGTTGTAGAAAAGTGCTTGGCACATTGAAAGTGATATTTATGGTTGCTTTAATTGTTTTCATTATTATTTGAACCCAGATCAGTTTCATTCCAAAATATCTAGAAAGGGAAGTTGTTGTTTTTTTCATCAAAAGTCTAAGTAAAATGGAAGACAGATATTTTCCTTTCAAGAAGTCATGAAAATACCAAAGTCTCATGACTGATTTGAATAAAGAAATGCAAGTCTTCATCACTGTTTCCAAAAACAGATTTATGCACGTAGGCACTCATTACTACCCAAAAGCATGTGGGCACTTTATGTTTCTCAGGCGAGAGTCATGAGTGTAAACTGCATAGCACCAATAATTTTTTTGAGTGAGAGTTCTTTTCCAAATTGAGTTTTGAAAAATATTGCATAAAAAATGAACCTGAAGATGATTGAGGAGTTGGAATATAATCAATCAATAGACAAGTAGGAGGACACAAAACCAGGGTGCCTTTTGTGAAAATTGTAATCAGTGAAGCATTTTCTGTCATCTAAATTTATTCACCCAAGTGTAGAAACATTTGACAGTGATGAAAATAAGGATTACTATCTAGAATAAATCTACTTAAGCAACTACAGAGACTATCAAGACAAGGAAGGCAGTTTCTGATGCAATCAAAACAAAGTTACTGTCAGTGATTGGCAAGAGTAATTGAAAAGGCTGCTACCTTCCTGATATTTAGAGCTAAACAAGTTTGATATTTATACTTCCTGCCCCATTTTTTACAGACAATAAATCAGAATAGTCCACTTTGTCACTGTGCACAATTTTATAAGGCATGCTGTAAGTGAGGGAAATACTCAAACATTTAGTGTTTCCTGGCCCTAGGTCTCGATTTTTAAAGTTAGATCAATAATTTCTTGGTCTGGTAGATTTAAGATGATCTACAATGCACTGAGATTGATACCAATCAAGAAAATCAATGAAAGCTTTACAGAATTTATAATCTATTAATTGTCAAAAATTATAGTAGAATAAGGTTTTTAAAAGATCATTACTGATATAAATGGTCAGATTCTAGCCAAAGTGGGCAAGTTTCTGGTAGCCAAGTAGGTGTTAATAATCTTCTACCTTTGGAAAATTCTAGTCTTTTTAATGAAGTTTCTTTTTAGTGAACTGTGACCCTGGCTTCATACAATTAGGTAGATACTCTCTCAAGATGCAAAATAGTACCAGAACACAAAATATTCATCTGAAAAGTTACTGCGGCTTCTGTAAATGTATAAGGTTAACACTCAGCAGCCAATTGAACAAAACACTGGGCTTTGTTCTTCTGGTAAATAGTAAAAATGACTCAGTTTTTGCTCTAAATTTCAATACGAGGAACAGAGTGAGATAATGGATCTTAAATACCTGGCACCAAGCCTGGCATATAAAAGGTACTAATAATTATCTGTTGTTTCTGAACATTTCCTATATACATGAGCACATCTTCTGATATGATATAGACAGAGAGCTCTGTGTTCAAGATCTAACTGGTATTTACAGCATGTCTTTGAGTAAAGGTATGATCATTATTTAGGTCTTTATCTACGGAGGAGAACACCTGAGTACATGTGATGGCAGATTTATTTATAAATAAGGGTGAAAGGTTTGCTATGACATATCCTTTCCCCCTCCTTTGGTCTACTGAGGGCTAAGATCATTAGTCCTTTTCAGTGGATTTCAGCATGCATCAATAGAATCTTTATTTCAATAAAACATCAGTACCATATTATGGTCACACACTTCTGAATTTATGGTAAAAATATACTTGCCTAAAATGAATGTTAAAATCACTTTGTCTAATAAGCTGAGCAATTTCTATATGGCAGATTCTATCATTTTTGGGAAACCTTGTTCTGAGTTAATCTGGTTTTGTTTAGTGAGAAATTTGTAGTTTCTCTTGTGCAAATATTTTGGATAACTAGTACCAAAATGATAGCAGATAAGATAAATAACAAAAATGACAACCAGTAAAAATGAGACTATAGTTGTATTAGTCAGCCAAAAGGGTGCTGATGCAAATTACCAGAAATCTTTTGGCATTTATAAAAGGATATTTATTTGGGGTAGAAGCTTACAGTTACCAGGATATAGAGTGTAAGTTACTTCCCTCACCAAAGTCTGTTGCCATGTGTTGGAGCAAGATGGCTGCCAACATCTGCCAAGAATTCAGGATTCCTGGGTTCCTTTCTTCCCAGGGCGTGTTTCTATCCAGGCTCAGGATTGCTTCTCTCCACAAGGCCAGCTGTAGAGTATCAGGCAACTGGCTCTGTCTCTCTCCCAGGGGTTGATCTCTCTGGGCTCAGCTGCTCTGCTTCTCTGTGTGCTTACTTCCGGGCTCCAGCTCAAAAACTCCAGCATCAAAACTCCAACTCTGTCTTTTGCCGTGCCTTTTATCTATAAGTCCCTACTCACCAAGGGGCAGAGACTCAATGCCCTACTGATCTGGCCCAATCAAAGTCCTAATCATAATTTAATCAAGTAAAAATAAAACCTCTGAATCCAATACACTCTTAACATGTCCAGAGGAAAAGACCAGTTTACAAACATAATCCAATATTTCTTTTTGGAATTCATCAATAATATCAAACTGCTACAATGGTTATTTTTTTTAATTTTCCCATTAAAAGATAAAAGGAGATTCTTCTCATTTTCCAAGTCTTGTATTTACTTATTGATCTCCTGATTAGATGTTTTATCCATTATTGAAAGTTGGTGATAAAGTATCCTACTATTAATGTAGAATCATCAGTTTTTCACTTCAAAACTATCAGAATTTGTTCTATATATTTTGGGGCTTTGCTGATAGGTGCAAATATATTTACAATTGTTACATCTTCTTATTGAATTGGCCTCTTTATCAATATATACTGGCTGTCTTTGCCTCTTATAATTGTTTTTGACTTGAAGTCTATTTTATCTGATATTAGTATAGCCACCCCAACTTTCTTTTGGTTACTACTTGCATGGTATATTTTTTTCCATCCTTTCATCCTCAACCTACTTATATCTTTGAATTTAGGATGAGTCTTTCGAAGATAGTATATACTGGGGCCATGCTTTTTTATCCATTTTTCCAATCTCTGCTTTTTGACTGGAGGGTTTACTCCATTTATATCTAAAGCCATTACTGTTAACACAGGACTTTCTTCTGTCATTTTGCTATTTAATCTTATATGTCTTATAGCTTTTTTGTCTCTCAGTTCTTCCATTTTTGCTTACTTTGATATTCGTTTGATTTTTGTGTTCTACCATATTGAGTTACATCTTTTTTCTATCTGGATATATTTTTCAACTACTTTCCATGTGGTTACCATGAAGTTAAAATTTATCACCCTAAATATATAACAATCATATTTGGTTTATTACCAACTTAACTTCAATAGCATACATATATACTTTTCCTATACCCCTCTGTCCCTCACCTTTTTTTATATGTTTCCACTTATATCTTTTACATGTATGCCCAATACCCTAGATTTATCATTACTTTGTGTGCACTTGCATTTTAGTACCTGTAGAAAGTAAAATGTGGAGTTTCTACCAAATAATACACTACAATAACACTGGCATTTATAATTACCCAAATGGTTACCTTTACAACAAGTGTTTATTTCTTTATGCCACTTTCAACCACTCTCTAGTGGCTTTTCCTTTCAGTCTGAAGAACTCCCTTTAACATTGCTTATAGGGCAGCTCTAGTTGTGATGAACCCCCGCAGCTTTTGTTTATCTGGTAAGGTCTTATTCTCCCCCTCATTTTTTTTTTTTAGGAGGTACAGGGGAATGCAGCCGGGACCTGTACATGGGAAGCAGGCACTCAACCACTGAGCTACATCCGCTCCCCAATGAGAGTTGGTTTTTCCATTTGTTTGCTTTGTTTTTAGGAGGTACCAGGGATCAAACCTGGGACCTCATACATGGGAAGCAGGTGCTCAACCACTTGCGCTACATCCTCTCCCCTCCCCCTCATTTTTGAAGTCTCACTGATTATAACATTCTTGATTGACAGTTGTTTTCTTTCAATACTTCAAGTAATTCAACCCACTGCCTCTTGTCTCCATGGTTTCTGATGAGAAATCATTACTCAGTCTACTTGTGTCTCCCTGGTATATAACATTTTGCTTTTCTCTTGCAGCTTTCAGAACTCTCTATTTGTTCTTGGAATTGATAGTGTGATCTATATATGATGTGCTATATTTTTCTTCATGTTTATCTTGTTTGGTGTTCTCTGGGCTTCTTGGTTGTGTATATTCATGCTTTTTCTAAGTCTATGAGGTTCTTTCTCATTATTTATTTGAATATTACTTCTGCCCTTTACTCTTTTTCTTCTTCTGGGACTCCCATAAAGTGAATATTGGTATGCTTGATGGTATACCAGAGGTGTTCTAGAGGCTTTCACTTTTTATAATTATTTTTTCCTTTTTGCTCCTTAGCCTGACATTTCAGGTGTCTTGTCTGATTTCACTGATTCTTCTGCCAGCTCCAGTCCACCCTTGAAACTCCTGGGAATTTTACATTTCAGTTTTTGTGTTCTTCAACACCAGTTGTTCTGTTTGGTCCCTTTTAAAAATTTATATCCCTTTACTAAGATTCTTGTATTTCTCATTCATTGTTTTCATGATATTCTGTAGTTCCTTCTCTGTATTTTCCTTCATCTCCTTGGGCATTGTTAAATCATTTTTTTAAAGGCTTTCTTCTTTGTTGGTGTTTTCTGGATTTTTATCCTCTTTCTTTCGATGGGCCTAATTTCTTGTTCTTTATTTGTCTTGCACTCTCTTGTCTCATACTGTACATTTTAATATTTTTAAATGTTAACTCCAGGATTTATTCCCTGAGATGTCTGTTTCTTGATTTTGTAACCAGCTGGTAATAAGACATAGATTTTCTTGAGTCTCAGCCCTCCTATTGGGAAGGTTGGCCCAAGGTGAATGCAGCGTGCAGGGTTTTCTCTGTCTTTCTGGGCCTGTGTCGTGTCCTGAGCTTTTGCTTTTTAGTTGTTTTGGTGTTCCCCATAATTTATCAGACTATTTTTCTTTCTCTTTCCTGAATGCTGTTCAGT